>VXAB01011893.1:132537-166802 GCA_013399175.1 Odontophorus gujanensis
AAAAAAAAAAAAAGCAACATTAAATTAATTTCACACATATAATTTTAAATAAAATGCAACTAAACTAAGCCATATCACTTACTGTCCTAACAACTTCAAAAAAGACCTTTACTGATGGTTTCAACCTTGTTGAAATTATGAGCTGGTCAGTGTTTCTGTGAATCCTAACAGGAACAAGTGCAACAATGGGACATGTGACAGGAAGGTGGGACACTGCTGCAACTCCCCACCTGCCATGTCTGGTCACGTCCTCCTGTTTTCTTGAGTCCATGCTGCTCCAGACACAGAACAATTCCATCTGGTGTATGTTTGAGCACTCTTACAGGGCTGGTTATGAAAGCTTGATTGAATCAACCAGAAGTATGCAGGTTTCCATTAACAAAACAACAACAACAAAAAAACAACCTTAACAAGACCAGAGGCGAGATAATTAGGGCAGCCAGGCAGTTAGGGCAGAAGTAGCTGGTCAGAAGTCCCAGATTACAATTCCTTACTCCACTCCAGATCTCTCTGACAAGACACCATTTTCCTGAAATCCTATTTCCCCATCTTAAAAAAAAACGGGGAAAAAAACATGCTGTCCTAGAGACAAACCACTGAAGTGTGACAGTAACCAGCCCCTGAAACTGTCAATCTCTTCACAGGAAAACATGCATATAGCAATCAGATAACAAGATGACACCCAGCTGATTTTTTATTTTGCTCAAAGTAAACTTAGAACATGACAGAAAACATGATGGAAAATGGTCTAGGCAGTTTCATAATATGCCAGATGGCAGACTTCTAAGGAGAAACCAAGCCTTCTTTTATTCTTCTTCAGATCTGTGAGAGCATGCGGCATTCTCCTTTGTGAATGCCTCATCCTCAGCTGGACAGATAAGTTGTGCTATTTGGTGTGACCACTCTCAGTGAATTAGCTGGCTTCTAGGCAGCCAGCTGAAACTAAGCAGTTTCAGCTCAGCTCTGTTTTTCAAGGTTCCCACTATTCCAAATGGCCTATATTCTGATTAACTCCTGACAGGTATGTCTTTGTGTTTCTTACTGTTATACTCTTCACTGTTCACCACTTTTTCTTAATGCAGTTGTTAAATGTGATGTTAGCTAAATCACAATCAGTGATTTTTAACTAACTAGTTAATTTATGTGTCATAATGTTATTTTTTCCACAGTTGCTAAACAAGTATAAATTATAATAATAATATGTTTTTGTTTCTTTAAATAGCTCATTTGCAAGAACAGTTTAGTAAATTTCCTTTAAGACTATTACTGATCAGTACCTAGGAAAGCAAAAATTACCAATAAGACTGAGCTGTAGATAATTAATAATGAATACTGAAAAATATTACGCTCTCTGTTCAGTATGCCCTTCAGACACCTTCATATCTCACTTCTTATTTTGGTCTTATCTCTTTTTCAGAACAGAGTCACAAAAAAATATCTGGTTATCAACAGCTGACAGTAGTACACCCTGTAAGACTTCTGGGACACGCTCTAATACAGAAGCCTTTGCTTACCTGCATACGACTAACTTCAGATGTTATTATCCACACTTTCAGGATGCCAGTCACCGAAACTGCTACAACAGTATCCTCTGGGGGAAAAAAAAAAAGCTGGTAAGTACAAGAACATCTTCATTTTGTTACACACTGTGGGTATCTGAACACAAACACATCTGAAAGTAGTTCAACACTGAAGTCTATCAAAGTTCAACACTGATAGTCTACCTATCTTAAACACTTATTTTGTAAAAATGGTATGCCAGAAGCAAATGCACACAGAAATGCGAAACCAGTGAATCTGTGCAAGCCCTCTTAATGAGTATCTGGGGCTCAAACTACACAGAGAGGAATGAAGAGGAGGACAGAAAACCACACACCCCAAATCCACATCCAGTGCCAAATCTTCTAGAAATTCCTGTTTCTACCAGGCAAGTCTAGTGTAGAACAAAATTCCACCAAGCCAAGGGGCAAGTTCTTGATTACAAAATATAAACATGATTTACAAAACAAGAAGTAAATTTAAGGTACAATTAAATGCAAACAACACTTAAAATCAGAATCCACTTCCATTAATTCCAGTAATTTTGATGTTGTGGGGACAGCAATTTAGCTTTCCCTCACCAGGATTTTAAATGCATTTTCTGCAATAACACTTTGAAAATGTTACAATGCTTTTTATAAAGCTACTAATCAAAAGAAATACTCATGACATGCATATATCTTGTTAAAATAACAATTTCTATCGTGCCAAATTATCTCAGACTATGCCACACATCACATTAGTTACGCAGATGACAGCCTTAGCATTTAGAGTCCTTGCACCTCTTCCTTCAGTCTCATGCCAGTTTTCAAGCTCTTTCTATCACAGTGCTCTACTTAACTCTCACAACTGTCAGTGAAAACAAGTTATCACTCTTCACTAGTAGAATGTGCTCTTATTTAAAAAAAATATAAAACCAAAACTTCCCCTGCTTTCCATAGGAACTCCTAAGGAATGTTCCCTGTCACCAAGTTTCAGCACATGCACACTGACGATAACAGAAGTAAACTGATTTATCAATTTACCAGGTGAGCAACCTGCTGAGTGGATTTAGCTGTACTTTACGTTCAGCTTATGCAAAAGCATTTAATTTGTCCAGAGCTAAAACTCTCATCTGATGTAACAGCAACAGAGACAACACCAAACCCACAACATTAACTAGTCTTCTCCCAGTGTATTTTCGGAGATAGAAATAACTACATATCTATTGCTTTTACAGAAAGTTAGGGCTTGGTACTGCCCAAGATCATCTTCATCCCTCACATGGCAGAAAGAGGCAAGAAGCAACATTTTGGATTCCTCCCCAGGCTCTTGGAAAAGTTGGAGAAGACAAATTCCCTTGCAAGGAGGCAAAGCCATAATAAAAGCAACAAAAACTTACCTTGTGTTCTGTTAGATTTAATGATAGTCATGGAGCTGATCCAATCAGGAGATATCTTCGATAATAAAGAATAAAGAACTTCGAGGCTGGTAGCATCCACAACAAGAATTTCTGGATAATGTCCATGGCATAACAGTCTCCCTTCACACTGAGTCCCAACCGTAAACTGGTAGAACTAAGTGGATATTAACACAATACAGAAGATACACTATGCAGGACATTGACTATTTCATTTTTAATCAAGATCACTATTACATAAATACATTCTAGAGGCTACATACTCAAAAACAGCCACTGGATTGTGACGAAGGAGCTTTCTGCAGGGGCCGCCACCTGCTGTCATTCCGTATTTCCAAAAGCAGGGCATTGATTGATAAAGTGGAAGTTTTCAGGTCTGTTTTAATAACTTGGCTATACTTATCCATGCTATACAATGCAGAATAAGATCACCAAATCACAAATACCAACCTGTATGCCAGTGTGTGTGCAGGCTAGCTTCGTAAACTCTATGCATCTGCCATCATTCACATCCCACAGACACATCTCCCTAAAATATAAAAGACAGATTACAACTACATCCAAAGTATTTCTGTCTTCCAAGGATTTCAAAATTGTTTACATTGGGATAAATTAAATGCTTATAATTGACTGCATGAATTGCATTTAGATAAAGCAAACAAAATCTACTCAAGCATCCAGTGCAGTCTGAACCTATGCAGACTGCTCTTTCCTATAAGGACAAAAGGAAGTGAATAAAATACCGAAGAACATCATAAACAATCAATGTGAAGTAAATGTAAATACGTAACTGAGAACTTCTAATTTCTCTCACAACTTCTTCAAGTCTTCGTGTACATCTACTGCACCCCCTAAGGTATCTGAAGATTAGCTTGCCTTTTCCACATTTGAAAGGAAGAAAATGTAGTATTACAAACAACCAGAACTTTATCACACAGCAGTGAACACTGAAGGATTTTCAGAGATTCCAAGCTGATGAGAGGTGGAAGAATCACCTGGTACTCTTCAGCACTTCAAAGACCAACTTGAAATCAAAGAACAATCTATAAAAATGAGTATTTTTCTGACTTGTCTGATAAGAAAATACTCCAACTATCTCTGGGAATTCATTCAGATTTCAGAAAGCTACGAAAAAAAACCAAAAACATTTACTCCAGTGTACAGAATTTTCCTCCTAAATTTGACTTTCAAAATTTCACGCCAAAATTCATTCAGAACAAACCCTGTCAAAAACAAAAGTTTTCCCCTTTGTATCAAATATACTATTTCACAATGTAAACTTTTTTGTTCTTGTTTGAAATCCAAAAGTGAAGACTCCTTAGTACTGAAATCACTACAAAGTGGCAATGAGAAGTCTTGACACACTGTATTCACAACATCCAGGTTAAACATGTTAAATATGTTTAAACATATTCCCTGGTCTTCTCAGATTAAAAAACATTCTTTCAATTTGGATACGTAACTGACCTATACTTCTCCAACTGCACTTACACAGGCAGAAACTACGAAACAGAGGTAAAAGATAACCCCTTCTTAATCCAAGTCCACAAAGCAAGTGTGTTCACATTGACTGAAGCGCTTATCTCTCTTCTTAGAAAGCTAGAACAGCTCCTGCTGACAAGAGCAGTTCCCTCAACTCCCTGAACCAAAACAAAGCTCATATTATGGAGGAAAACAAAAACAAAACAAAAAACACCTCTGTTCTTCCACAGTCGCACAAAACTATGGCCCACTTGCTGACATCTTGGAAGTACTGTCCCACAGTCAGCCAGGATAGGAAAGTGAATACAAGAGCACAGTGACTGCACCCTGTCCACTCGGGGTTCAGCTGCCCAGGCTCAGGGCCAGCTCTGCTAAGTAGCTACCCAGCCTTGAGCAGCTTTGAGGGAAAGTATGGAGCTGTCTCAGCAGGGCTCTCCTCATCTCCAAAGCCAGTACTATGCTCAGGCTCCCTTCCCCACCTCTGAGTACCCAATCATGCCATGAGTCCCAAATTATGACCGCACTCAGTACCTGCAGTGGAGAAGTCACATAATTTGGAATGTCTATAGGTAGCAGACCAAGAAAAAGCACTGTGGATTAGGACACTGGAATGAGAAAACGTAGATGCAAGCAACCTGATCTCTCCTCTACCCGCAACTTCCATTATTTAACAGATCTGCATATTAATAAACGCTCAGAGAACTCACCCACTCTCTGACGCACTCACTATGTACTGCTTCTCACTGGAAGCAGAGGCCTTTGATAAGCAAGTGACTGAGGCCGTGTGACCAAACAGCAGAGCTCTGGGGTTAATCTAGAACCAGGGAAATAAAACATGAGAGAATTAACACACTGTTACTTAACTAGAATATGAGTATTTCAGATTGCCATTCTATATATCATATAAATATGCGGTTACATGTAATATAATGTTACACATTTTATTTATCCTTTCTAGAAGTTAATTACCTACTAATCCCTGACCCCTCCTTCATTATTTTTTAAACATACTAAGCAAACAATTTATGGGGATAACTCAGATATTGAGAATCTTAGATGTTCAGTACAACTTTTCCCTGAATCATGCTGCATTTTACAAGAAAGGATCATTTTTCTACTCTGTTCCAGGATATTAAGGCACCTCCAACCAAGACTAAATTCACAATAGACACTTGCAGATTTCAACTGATGTATAATATAATAATTATAATAACTAATCTTATCTGTGCTGATAGACTTCTTTCCTCATTCACATTTCATGGAACTCAGAAGATCAATAAAATAATAATCTTAAAAAAAACTCTGTAGATACAATCCCCTGATCTCTTGTTTTTACAAAGCAGCTCCACTTGAAAACAGCTTAGATGAGCTTCAGAAAAAGAGGAAATAATTATTTAAAGTAAATTACTGTACGAGCAGTAACAGAATTCAAGAGCAAACACTTCCCTTTCTATTGTGAAATATTTGCTACCGGAAGTAAATAGAGTGACAGCCAAGTCTCATCATACCAAGTGATGAATAAAGGACAGACGAACAAGTTCAGATTAACCAGAGTGGATGTTGCAATACTGAGCAAGAAAAATCTCTTCGGCATCAAGGATAAACACCTTAAACACCATCTAAAGTCAAGTTACACATACAGCACCTTACCTCTAAATCTGGAGCAACGTCCCAGAGACATATCTGGCCATCGTGGCAGCCAGTGACGATCATCGATGCATCATCCATGAGCAGCAGTGTTGATATGCAGTGGGTGGGAGCCCTCTGGCCCCACAGGACAATGGGCAACACAAGGCTGTTCCCGGCCATCCTGCTTTCACACCTGTCAATTTCAGCAATACATATTAGGTCTCAGTAGATGTACCAGCTCTTCAGGGGACACCATCCTATCTCACAAGACAGTAGAAGATGAGTCTGAAGTGACTTCATGAACATTTTACCCAAAAGAAAGTCACTACAATACGCCATTCCTCAATTAATGCAATACACAATCATCTCTTCTCTCAATGAGGAACGTTCTCATCCTCACAAATGGACTGAATAACATATTTACACAGTTCTGAGCCTTTCAGCCTCTGGTGGTGTCTAAACCCCTTTGCAGCTCTGGTGGCTAAAGGTGCACTTCTATAGCCCTCCATGAAGGGAAATCTAAGCTTCTTAATAGGCGCAGGCATTGAGGGAAAAGGAACTGGAACATGCAACATGAGACACGCTTGTGGGACAAGAGTCACTCCTAGAATTATCAACATTTAGAATTAATGAAAGCTGGAAAAAGGAAATACAGCAAGGGCAAAGTACTTATCATTCTTCCACCACTGCCAGCCCTCAGGAGTTGGAACCTAAATAAGAACTGATCCAAAGTCTGAGACTGAAAGGGTAGGAACTGATCCATTTCTGTTATCATAACATCATAACAGCTGCAGATGTTATGAAATGAAAATTAAAACTGAATTTTTATCTTTTTTTCTGCACAGATGCTGATGATTTCCTGGACCCAGACAGTTCATTGCTGGTGGTTTCATAGCAGTTGCCACCACTCCCAAGTCCCCACAGATCCCCAGAGTTGCAGTCCTCCCCGATTAGGGAGCAGAAAGGGGAAACATGATCTGGGGGAAGCTGCAGCACAGAATCCGTGGACCTGAGCAACAGCAAGGCCAATAAAAACCAGTTCTGAAATCAGCAGGAGATTTGAATATGAAACCAAGCCCGTTTTGGTTAGCAATACCCTGAGTTTACCAAACACTTCAGTGTTCAGACATAACAACTGTTCCACTTCACAGTACTTGCTAAGAATCAACTGAAGACCAGAGTAGACAGCCAGCAAGCAGAACAAGTATGCCAGATACGACCAACATTTTCTTCTTTGTGTCTCACTCAGAATTCATACAGTGCTGCTCAACTGCCCTGTAGAAAAACTTTGAGCTGCAGGAAGTTATTGAGAAATGAATGGGGAAACCAATGTGCTAATTGAATGAAGGAAACGCTCCTGGCATCTCCTTGCAGAGGTTTTCGTTCAGAACATTGCACAGTTCAAATCACAGCAGAATTTCCCATTTAGAGGAGTGTAAATAAGGCAATAGAATTTACTGAAGAAATACCTTAAACACATTCTCCTGTGTTTATATTGATACACATGCATTCATCCCACTGGCATGATCTTGTAATACTGATGTTTGCTTGCAGACACACAAATCTTTCTACAGCAGTTTAGAACACAGAGAAAGACATTCTAAATGATCACAAAGGGAAAAATAAGCAGAAGTCCCTTGAATACGGGCATTACCAGTGGCTATACTTGTTTTTGATGCAGAAAGCACTTACTTACCTTCTATTTCAAAAGCTTTTTTCTGACATGCTACAGGGAGTTCAAAACAAATTAATGCTATCTCTCATCTATATAAACATCACACTGAAATCTCTTCAAGCACATAGTTTTAAAGTAATTTGGACAAACACTGCCTCCATACCTAGTGCAAACAGACCCTGTAGCCAGAGGAATGGAACACAGTAATATATATGGAAAAGGGGGGAAGGGAAGCAGCAAACAGCTGAATAATGCAGCCTGGTCTTACAGACTGCAGTGACAACAAAAAACAAGCCTGAGTTTTGGAACAGAGGCCAGCAGGCAAGCTGAATGCACCAAACCTCATACTTCTGACACATTTGGGATGCAGCACAGTTTTTCACTAAATTCAAACAATGAAAACAGCAACAGCATTCACTACAAAGTGCCATTTTATGCCCAGTCTTTTCTTGTACCCAATGGGACCACAGTTATTAAAAAGTGAGCAGTATTCATTCACAAACAAATACGAGCAGAGACTAACAATCAAGCACATGCTCCATCCTGACACACTACCCTGAGATTAGTGCTTGTAACACATGGTTGTAAATGCAGTGCTGTTACGCAATGTAGGATCAATTGTTCCCTGTCTGGATGATCAGAACACAGAAGTGTAAAATATTTTTCAGGAGGCATAAAGGATGCAGTGACCTTACTAAAGGTGGCATACCTGTCAGCTGAGGAATTACAAAACCTCTGGCCTGAAAGTACTCGATTTACAGAGAAATGGTAAAAATAAAAATAAGAAGAATGAAGAATGAGATCCTAAAATAAAGTTTATCCAGATATGTTACAAAGATGCAATCACAGAATAATAAAATTAGCTTTTACCACATTTTTTACTGAAATAAAATGAATGACTCAGTGGGAAAGGTGAGTTGAGACAGAAATTTCTGTTAATATGTAATACAGTATTCAAATTGCAATGAAGGTACAACATTCTGCACAAAGTTTGTTTCAGCCAACCACAGCGGCTCAGCAGCCATGGGCTGAAATACAGCCCTGCCATAGGCAGTCCCACAGCATGTTGTCTGTACAGCAGCCCTTCGTGGCCAGGGCCCATGCTGCAGTATCCCTAATGCAACTTGTTCAAACACACTTCCACCTAAGTCACATAAGTGCTTTTGTTGCTTTCTTGGTGTTTTTTGTTTTTGTTCAGTGCTTTTTTTGTTGTTGTTGTTGTTTTTTTAAATACATCAGTAAGTTATATTTGACCTTGCAGTTTAACCTACAGAATAACTTTACATCAATAATAAGACTATCTATCCATAATTTTAGAGCTGAAAAATCTAGGAATAAAAATGCTGATGAGTATCAGAAAGTCTCTTCCCATTCTTTTCATTTCCTATTGCTCATAGTTCAGGGAATGCATCAGAGTATCTCCATAAGTCATCTCTGTGATCGTCTCAGCAATGCAAGCTGCATGCTGGGACAATAAAGGAGCTCTCCTACCAGGGTACACAACTGCATAAAATTCTGCAGTAAGCTTGACACTTTACCTAAGTATTTATAAACATAAAACAAAATTGACAGCATTATAAACAAGTACCTAAAATACTGAATTGTCAGAAGAACATTACAACAGCCACAAGTATTACCCACGTATAAGGAACCTAACACATCTTATACCTCGCATGCAGACCAAAGTGAGAAAGCACTGCAAACATTAACAGCAAAATCATTTGTAAAGGCTTACAAATATTCACATTTCAAAACTTTTTATATAAGAGAGAGTAACAGTTCTTAGACCATCTAATACCAACCGCTGGAGGAGAGAGAGCAGAAAGAAAAGCTACCTCTTGCCTTCCAGTTTTTTATTATGGCATCGCAAAGCCTTCATTAAAAACTTCATTTTCAGGAAATACCACAGACTCATCTCAACCAGCGTGGAATTCAGTCTACAAAGAACAACTCTCTACTGCCACTGAGCACCAAATACATTCCCAGTAAAAACCAAAAGTCACTTAATGTCTGGAAACAATCAATACATAATTTTTTTTTACATCAATGATGACAAACTCCAGAAGCAAATGAACACAGTATCTATTGACAAATGGTCAAAAAGCATACAGTGAATCACTGCAAATGAAACCCTGTGTCATGGTTATCTCTACCTCCCTAGAATTTTTGCAGAAATGGGAACTGGAAACTTTTAGTGGAAAATGAAGCAGCAACATCAGAGTTCTTCCTCCTTAAAAGTCCTGTCATCACACAGATGGTTAAGGCTTTCCACAACACTCACACAGGCACCTTGGTGCCCTTCTCCAAAGGCACAAAAACAAAACGACTTGTGTTACTATGTGCAGATAGAAAGCCATCTGCAGGGTACTACTTCACTTCAGTTCCGAATTGCCCCTCTCAAAGTTACAATGAGCATGAAGACACAGAACTGCAGGAAAAGACACACCTCACTGAAAAGACCTGACCAAAGTAAGGCCCTCTAATTTTCTCTCATCTTCCCCAGATTGGAAATTTCTTATTTGCTTTTGCCTTCAGAAAGAGCTGTAAGGTGTACCCCAGAATGCTGTCTCCTACACTGACTTTGGACATTATTTCATCTCATTCCCTTGGAGTTAGAAACCCCTCTTCTTCAGTGTCATCAGTTCTGCTTTTTGTAAAGTGAAAATGACACTAGATTTCCAGATCATCCAAACACAGACCTCAAAAAGATAGATAATCTGCATTTAATAAAAGGACTTGAAGGAATATCACTATTATGATGCCTTTGCATGGGTAATGAAAAAAGCAGCCAGTGACTCTCTCAGTAGAGCTCCTTAGGCTGGTATTCAGGCAAATCTCATCACCTTGGAAAAAAATCCCTATGCGAGCAAAGCTCTAAACTGATCACTGAAATACAACATCTTGCTTAAATACCGAACCAAAGATTCACTTAACACCTCCACCAAGCCACAGTCCTACCAACACTAACAAGCACTTATTTCACATCTAGAACACTGGTAAACGGTTCACAGCAAACCCATGGAACAAAATTGCAAGCAGAAAACAAAGTGCTGCTTTCACATGAAAGTCTGTTTAAAGAGGAGGCAAAACAAATGCAGAAAAGACTTTAATAGTTAACAGTAGCATATTGCTCAATAAAATCAGGGAAGTGACCAGACACGAGGACCATGGGAGTGAAGATGAAGGTCAGATGCATGATCACAGAGCTTTATAACAATGGTTTCTGCAACAAACTAAAGATGGGGTCATGTAATTTACAGGATTTTTGAGGTCTTTTGCTTCATCAGTCATATAAGTAATCCTAATGGGCAGCAAATGAGAATATCGCCTGAATGAGAACATTCTGTGTACAAACCACAGCAGAATTTAAAACTCTTTTCCTATAAATCACCTTCTGCCACAATTTATGCTTGAAAACTAATTCCAGTATTTTCAGAAACATAAGCCACAGGCCCTCCTCCACTTGCACGCAAACTCCTCCTGAAAGATCACTTCACTAGCAGGTGCCTCAAGCTTTCCCACAACTTTCAGCCATAAGATGCAGCCTAGAGATATCACTGAACCTCCTCAGAATCAAGAACTAAATCCTCCATCCTGAGACAACATCTGCAATAACAGTTTCTAGGACCAAAAAAAAAAGCACCCAAACCAAACTGATTTCTGGTGGGAAGCCCAGCAGCTGGTGCGGGGCTTTCACCTCTGCCTCATGTTGGGACAACAAAACCAGTTCCCCAGCCCTCCAGCTGGTACCAGCTCTGTCCCCAGTCCATCTTAGGATACATGTGGGTGCTAAAGGAATCTGTAGAAAAAGAACCACGTCTGTGAAATGACTTTTTCTTTATCATGTATGCTCTAAGCCTGTAACAGCTCTAAAATGAACCACTGAAGCCTGCCAAAAGAACATCTGCTTCTAAATCCATGTAACTCCTGCTCGAAGCAATTCAGAAATGTTAAGAATAAGCCATTCCTTCCCCTATCAGTGCTTACCACATACTAGTGCATTTTCTTCTGCATTCTCACTGGAATTTAAATTCTGCTATTACTCAGATTTGTAACTGTAAGTACAGAGATGGCTGCCATCATGATATCAGTACTGCATATTTTCACACGAACAATAATTTTTATGCCTAATATTCTTCATAGATACAGAATCTTTCACTCCAAAAGTTGTGAGTTAAACACTGTAGTACCCCTCCTAAAACTACCCACATGCAGATAATGACATATCCACAGTAGAGGCTCTTTCCTATTACATCATGGCTTCCATTTGAATTACCCAATGTATTATAACAAATCTGACAACTTTAATTTTATTACTATTGGCCTTATTCCATTTAATACTTGGAGCTGGGGAAAAAAAGGATTAACGCGAAGGGAAGGAAAAAAAAATGAAATACTGTATCCAGAGTTGCACAAATGTTCAAATGTGAGAACCCACACATTTAGATATTCACACCTTCCTATGCGTAGATGGCGAATAAGCAGTTCTGTTACTAGACATATATGGTCGGTAATGTTTGCTCTGTTAAATAACATTCTGCTCGTTTCTGAAGGTCCATTAGAAATAGAGGCTTCTAAAACTCATTTCAACTCATCAAAAAGGAATCAAATGCCAAGTTTTTCTGCACTCTTAAGCTGTTGCTAATCCAACAAAATCATAGATCAGGTGGGATGGAAGGCACTGCAGGAGATCAAAATGAATCTGAACAAGAACTGGGCCAGCTACCAGGATCATGTCCACTCCTGCTTATATACAACCTATGCAAGCACTCTATTACCCTCCACAAGAAACTTTCCTTATGTTCAGATAAATTGCCTTCCAGGTTCAGGACCTTGCACTTCCCTCTGCAGAACTCACAAGGCTCCTCTTGGCTCATCTCTCCATGCTGAGGCAGCACAGCTCTGTGAACCTCCTTCCACACTGTGTACCACTTGCAGACTTTCTCTGTCCATCACCTGTGTCACTGCTTATGATGTTAAACACCAGCGGATTCAGTACCAGCCCCTGAGGTGCATCACTATGACTTGCCCTGGAGCAGAATGTCATGCTGCCCATCACAGCCATCTAAGTCTGTGTGTTCTGCTGGTTCTCAATGCACTTATCCTGAGCACACATCAGCAGCTTGTCCATGAGGACGCTATGGGAGCTGTGCCAAACGCTACTCCTCCTCATCCATCGGTCTCAGCGTGGGAGGCAATCTCCTCTCTGTAAATCCATGTTGTCTGAAAAGTCAGAGAACACCTCTACAAAGCTAATACTTCTTCAGCAAACAAATCCATGTTTGTCTGCCTGGGGTCAGTGTGGGTATTTTTGCATGTTTTTTCTACTAGAAGAAATTTTAGGCCATATCTGCATGCTACAAAACATCGAGAAAGGGTCTACATGCTCAGTTCTTTAACTTCAACACATCTAACATTATCATTTCAACCTGCATCAGACAAACACTGAACAGAAAACTTAGAGAGCAATAACTGTACCTTTAAACTTTATCCAAGCTCAATTTTCTGCTTTGCAAATTCAAAAAATATTACTGCAACACTGTGCTAATGCTCTTTATGAAGAAAAATGTCCTTTTTCACTAAGAGAGTGTTATTAGTAAACAGGTGAAGAATGAGATCAATGCTGCATGAAACAAATTTGTCATGCTGACAGCAATGTCAGGCAACCAGCCTAGCAAAAAGCCAGGCAAATCTGCCATCCCAATGCACATGGACATGCACAAACATGCATGCAGAACAGGACAGAAGGTGGTGAGTTGAAACGCTGACTGCTTTTGTCTTGGTAATTAAACATACCCATTTCGAGACAAAAAGAAAAACCAACCAAGTAGCTGTCAACTATGCATCCCTACACAGCCAAGAAGTGCAAGGACTGCTTAAAGTAAACACAGCACACTTCACTTTAGTGCCCTGAATATTCACGATGACCTCAGTAAACCCACTCATTACAACAAAATTAAACATATCTGCAGGAGGGAAGTAAACTCTGCTTGCTCCAAGCTATTACGCTGATCAAGGATTAAAAAGGTACAGGCACCTGGACTTCTTCCATCCCCCTGTAATCTGCTGAGCTCTCCCATAGCCCTGTGCAGGCAGAACCTCTATTCCTCATTCATTCTCTATTCCTCCTCACTCGTACACCTGCAGTGGACATCACACAGCACTGCTGTATTTCAGGCCCTATGACAAAGCCGTCCTCTGATCATCTGTTTACACAGCACTTGATTCGGCCGCGATGTGCTCCTGTAACACGAACAAAAGTACTGTAAACCCCAATACAATCAAAATCAACAATAAACGCGACAACACAAAAACAAACCAGCCTTCCAAGACAGGCGTTAAAAATCCAATTCGTTCAGACACAAAAACTCCTCCCGAACCTTCACGAGGTGCCAATAACAGCGGCATGCCAGTAACAGGCTGCGGCTTCCCGCAGCCCAGCACAGGACCGCACAGCACTGACCTAAAAGCACTTCAACAACGGCATCAGGGCCGCCGCGGAAAAGCGAAACGGCGGCCGCGGCACGCCGGCAATGCGGCCCCGAGGGCGAAGCCGCACCCCGCCCCCAACGCCGCCGTCCACCACGGGAATGATCCGTGGACAAATGGCGGCCCGCGGCCCCACAGCGCTTACCTGTCCCCGCCGCGGCTCTGCAGAGGAGCCCACCGCCCCTCCCCCCAAGGCGCCGAGCAGCTGACGCCGCCGCCGCCGCGGCGCCCAGCGTCGTAAAGCCGCCCCCCCCGCCGCCGCGACTGACGGCAGACAGAGGCGGCAGCGTCGCCATGGAAACGGGCGGCGGCGCGTGGCACGGAAAGCGCAGCGCTTCGCGCGACGCTTCTGCTAAAGCTTGACGTCTGCTCCGTACCTTTCGCTCAATTCCTCCTTATTTCCACGCCCGTCTCCTTCGGAGCCTTACGCCGCAACATAAACGATGCTTCTCGCTGCTGCGTTCAGAGAGGTTGGCTTAATCGCGATGCCCACAGCAGGCACAAAGCGACGCAGCAGACGTACCTTAATCGCGTTATATCATATCAACGCCGCCGACGTCCCGCAGGCGCTAAGCTGCAGGGCAAAGGCCGCGGCCGCCTCGTCCTCCTCGGGGCCGCGTCGGGCCGGGCTTCATCACGGGCGTGCCCCTTACAAAGATGGCCGCCTCCCCGCTCTATGCCCCTTACAAAGATGGCCGCTCTCGCTTCCCGCCCACTCCCGAGCTCAGAGGCGCGGCGCCCCGCGGCCGGAAGCGCTGTGAGGAGTGTCGGCGTGCGCATGCGCTGAGCCTGGCTGGCAGCGCGGTGCATGCTGGTTGCCCCTTCCCGCCGTGACGCTGCAGATAGAGGCCGGCGCCGCCGCTGTGGCACCTTCTGCCTCCCCCCGCCCGGCGAGGATGGTGGGCGTGAAGCTGATCGGTAACGACACCGAGTTCCAGCCCGAGCTGAGCGCGGCTGGCTCCCGTTTGGCCGTGGTGAAGTTCACCATGCGGGGGTGAGTGTGAGGCGCGGGGCCCGTCCGCCTGAGCGCCGGGTCGGTGCGGGGCCGGGGAGGGGGGAGGGTCTGTCCTTTCCTCGGGCTGACGGTGGGAAGGGGGAGGCTCAATGTCTGTCGGCAGGCCCTCTGCTGGAGGTGGAACTGAGGTCCGAGTGCTGCTGCAGGAGCCTCCTACAGCTCTTCGTGGTTTGCTTCTTGGCTGCTTTTTGCACGGCGAGTTGTAAGGATGGTCCTTTGTTTACATAGCTGCATCTCCGTCGACAAGGCGGTGTGTGCTCAGCCAAAGTTTTGCTGGCGTTATTACAGTGAATAGTAGTGCTTTTGTGATCCCTGCTAAGGGTTACTATGTCACGTCTTATGCAGAGGTTTTACTGTGGCTGTTTTCCACAGGTGGCAGTGGGTTACAATTTAACCTGTCTGCTGCTGAACACCACACAGACCTTCACTTGCTCACTTCTTGAGCCTGGGTGATTTTTACTGTAATACTGTTGATGAGGCGAAGAGGTGATGTTATCTTGATCTTAAGAACTAAAACTAATAGTGTATGTTATCTCCAGCACAGCTAATTCTGTCAGCTACTGCTCACCTCTCTCCATGGTGACCCATTTGCCTGGGTAATGTGCCAACTCATCTTTGCAGGGATATCTTTCCTTCATGGCTGAAGAGGGTCTCTGCCATAGGACAAGGCCTGAATCCCTTTTCTGACTGCTTTGTCAGTGCATCCTTCCATAGAAGGATCTCTCTGCAGACGTTCAAGACCCTCCTGGACACCTACTTGTGCAACCTGGTCTAGTGAGCTGCTTTGGCAGGGGTTTTGGATGATCTCTAGAGGTCCCTTCCAACTCTTAGAATTCGGTGATTCTCTGAAAGAGATTACAGCTATGTGGCTTCACTGCCTGCAAAGTTTGGGCCACTGGCCCCACTGTCTTAGCACCAGAGCCTCCAGGTGACAATGTGTTCACCTGTACAACAGCTAAAATCTTTTTCTATGGTTAAAAGTTTGCCCATCATTAGGGCTTAGACAGTTTCTGACTCTTCTGAGTTCTTCCTCTTCCTCCTCAAATTCTTTGAGCTGTTGTACTAGTGATGACTCAGTTTCATCTTCTTACATCTGGTTAGAAGTTTCTTTCCTTACGAAATGACCTCACTTTGGTAGCCGTTTTTTACTTTCTCTAGTAGGAGCAACTGATAATGGCACTGGGTGATTATCTGGTTCAATCACAGGGCCCGTCACTGGGGTTGGGTCAGATCCACAGGCATCTTCTTCCGTTTGAGGTTGATGATTAGTGTTGAATAGTGTTTGATAGGCTCACGCCAGACCCCAGCACAATGCAACAAGCTGTACGTCTGTGGCATTGCTAGAATTAGTGTTCACCTTTTTAAAACATTCTGTCAGCTTTTTAAGATTCCACAGGGAATTGCTCAGGGAGAAGCTCCCGACCCACTGGAGGTGACAGTCATGACCAATATGTGCCCATATCCTCCCATAAACCCCACAGCCATTCTGCCTCAGGGTGTATCTCTGAGTGGTGTGTTTGAATAGTTTCCTAACCATAACCAAAATCAGAAACTCATGCAGAATAAACAGCAGTAAGATAATGTGAGTTTTAATATCCCAGGTGTAGTCAAAATTTTCTACAACTATTTTAGCATCCCTGAAGCACACTCCATGCTAGAGCTAGTTCTGGTTCTTTCAGGATTTATTCTCTGATCTGGCTGACTCTTACCGTAATACATAAAACAACCACAGTAATGATGACATGTGGTATTATGTAGTGATTAACATCATACAGTTCAAATTATTGGCTGTTCTCACCTGGCATGTACCAAAGATGTAGTAAGAAAATGAACATACCCATTCAGTTTGGGGCAGGTGTTTTTGGTTTTGTTGTTTTTTTTTATTTGTTGTTTTTTGATTTATTTGTTTATTTGTTTATTGTTAAGAAAAAGCTTGATTTTAATTTTGTTTTCACAGATGTGGCCCTTGTTTAAGGATAGCTCCAGCTTTCAGTGCTCTGAGTAACAAGTACCCTCAGGCAACGTTTTTGGAAGTGGATGTGCATCAGTGCCAGGTTAGTATTCTAAAAGGTATTTCCTTTTTTAAGAGGAAGATTAGATAATGCATTGACTGAGAAACTGGAAGGAAAGCTGTTCAGATGTATAATAAATGTCCATTCATGTGTTTGCTGAATAACAAGAATCTGTAATGAGAATTTCTCCAAAGTTATTGCATTCACAGAGACATAACCAAACATTTAAGAAAATATTCCTGCAGTTAGCACTTCAGTATCCTTCATCAGAAGGGTGTGCAGGCAGTTTAACAGTTCCTGCTGTGTGTACTACTTCGGTAACACAGTTACAAAGCTACAGTGTGAATTAAGATGATCAAGTTTTTCCAAACTCTGCTACAGTTATTGACTAAAATGAAAAGTAAACTGATGATTAATGGGACTAGATTTTCTGAGGCACCATGTGACTGTTTTTAACAGGCAAAAGTTGCAGATGAGCTGTTGATTGACTTAAGTGTTGTTAACAGAAATCAACAGTGATGTGTTGAAAGGAAGCTTCTTGAATTACTGCAAATTATAATGAAGAGGGGTGAGTGTAGAAGTAGCAACACTGTTCAAAAAGATGCTAAAGTATGGGAAGTTTTGGGGAAAAAAATACCTGAGGATGTTACTGATAGAGATATAAATGAAATGGAAGCCATCTTCTGCAGTGGATGAATCCCTTTGGGAATGGAAGTAGTAACACAGATGTAAAGAATGCTTGTAACATGGAAAATTAACTGATCTTCCACCTTCGAGAGCACGTGAATAATAGGATTTTGATGATGTCCTGAGAAACCTACGGGTAACAATCCATTGAAAAGATGCCTAAATGTATGAAAGGTTAGGAGCATTTGAAGGATTTAAATTTGAGTTGTCTGACTTGCTTATAACATAAGAAAAACTGTTTGTGATGCTGGGGCTGCTGTAGCTCAATTAATATTAGTGTGTATGTTCTCATCTATGTGAAATAATGTTTTTGCCTGATGTTATAGTAGTCTATTAGAAAACACTAGTAACCAATCTATGCATTCTAGGGAACAGCTGCTACCAACAATATATCAGCAACGCCAACGTTTTTGTTCTTTCGGAACAAAGTGCGAATTGACCAATATCAAGGAGCAGATGCTGTGGGGTTAGAAGAAAAAATTAAGCAGCACCTGGAAAATGATCCTGGAAATAATGAAGATATAGATATTCCCAAGGGATATGTAAGTATATTTTATCTCAAGTCTTCTTTTTTTTTTTTTTAACATTTACATGACGTGAACCTGTTAAAAGTTTGTTCCTTTCCAAACATTCTGGTCAAGCAGTGCTACTGTAGGGAAAACTACAAGTTCCCTTGGCTTTAGGGGACAACATTTGAAAGTTAGCCGTACTTATCTAAATATGTACCTTACAGAATTGTAAAATATGTTAAGAGAAATCTCTGCACATAACCGTAAGTGACTAAAATAATGAATTTCACATTTTATGATGAAGATTTAGCCACAATCATGTATTCTGTTTCTTTCCCCTTCTTGAGCTTCACAATCTCTCTTCCCAAAACATTTTTGAAGTGCGAGGTCTTCCATGGTAAAGGACACTGTTAGATATAGCTGTTGAGAAGTTGCTTTGCTTGTTCTTTAGGAAGTCCTCTTTGTAATTCATGTGGTGGTAGGCTGACTTCTGAGTTTGTTTTCTTTCTTGTTAGCCAGTTCTTTAATGCTCTTTCTCATTTATAAAAAAAAAAATCCTGTGAAGGAAATAACCTTCGTAATACTCCAGCTCTATAGCAGTTTGCCATGGAAATGGAGGGTCATGTGTTCTCAGACAGAAGTTTTTAGACTTTGGATCTAAATCACATAACTAAAATTTAATTTTAACTATTCTCCAGTAATGTAAATGTTTTCTTGAACAGACTTCTTATCATTACATGATCTACTTACTCTAGAAAAATCAAAACTTAATAGGGATGCTTGAATTTTTGTCTGAAATCTCAACAGAACAAAGCAAGCCACTGAAGTGTTTGCTGCTCTCAGAAAATTAATTCCCATGTCCTGCTTGTTTTCTTCTTACCTCAAGGCAATTCTGTGCTTCAGATTACAAGCCTGTCTGATAGCTGTGCTAACAAATGTGTAAGTGAGAACTCTAATGTGACAAAACACTTTCCTAGAGCTTAGGTGGTGTTCTCCAAGCAATCCTTGGTGTAGTATTACTCCTCAAATGAGATTGTCTATTGCTTTACCAGCAGTATAAACCCAGTCAGGTGGAATATAATTTACTACATAACTAAGTCATGTCACAGCATAGCGATGTGTGCATCACTTCACGTTAGAAAAATGTAACATCTTCAACTTGCCTTTGGATGTCTTTAGAAGTCCAAATGGCGGGCAGTCCAACACCAGTTTTTTGTTGGTTTTTTTTTTTTTGGAGATTAACTGTTTTAAATTCATAGCTGACTGTATCTATCAGACAAATGTGAGCAGGTTGCAAATCCAGATGGATGTTCCTCATTTAGGTGAACTGCAGGGGCACAGGTCACTTGAATTTGTAGCAGTTCCACTACTTGTTAAATATTCCACTGTAGGTATTGCACTTTATTTTATATGGCATGGGAGGGGATAGGGGAAAGGTAGGAAGTAGTTTCACATGGAATAATGTAGTTCTTGGCATTATGGGAAGTAGGACACAGGAAGTGAGCTGTATACTCCAAGCAGCCTGTGTTTGAATTTAGTTAATATTGTGAAGCTATAACCTGAATTGTAGTATGTTGTAATTTTGAAGCTAGTATATAGGACTTTACTATGAGTACTGTATTATTCTTTGGGACCAAATATGTAACTGTGAGAAGTGTTTTAAGTTGCCATCCAACAAGTTCCTGTAGGTTTTTTTATGTAAATCCCTGAGGTTTTCTGTGTATTGTTTGTTTTTTTTTTAATGAGTTCAGAGAAGAATTTCATTTATTCCTTCTACTGTCAGGTGAGCTTATGACAGATATGTGCAGTCAGCAATTATCTTGTTTTTCCTTTCAGATGGACTTAATGCCATTTATCAACAAAGCCGGCTGTGAATGTCTTAATGAAAGTGATGAGCATGGGTTTGATAATTGTTTACGTAAAGATCCTACGTATTTGGAATCAGACTGTGATGAACAGGTACACTAGATATTAAGATATTTTCACTGACTGGACAGCAAGTATTTTTTTTTAATGAGTTTGCTTTATAGTGCTGTGGTAGTGTAAAAAAAAAATAATGGGCAACAGTAGGTGGATGAAGTAATAGGTATGAAAAATAGTATACACAGTTATATATTCTAGTTAAATAGTACACAAAGTATGAAATAGGTATAACAAAGTTCATTGTCGCATTTCCAATTTTCTCTGCCTTTGTGAAGAAAAAATTCAAGCAGAGTAGCATTTACTGATACTTTAAAGTGACAGACTAGTGCCTGTATGGAACATAGTGTAAACACTTCATTTCAAAGTTTAGTCTTCTACTTAACTAATGTGCTATGTTTGTTCTGAGAATGAAGAAAACAGTATTTAAATACAACTTTCCCCTCTCTCCTCCTCAGCTGCTTATTACTGTTGCTTTTAGTCAGCCAGTCAAGCTTTATTCTATGAAGCTTCAGGGGCCAGATAATGGTGAGTGAGGTATTTCTGTCTCTGTCCTTAAAACCTGAGCTTTCTCCGTGTTTAGTTTAAATTTTGAAAGATGACACTATTGTTCCTACTTCCTTTTACTGAAATTGCTGTGGGATTTGCAGAAGGTAAATTTGGTGTAAATTAATACACCAACAAATTATTTCACATTACCATTCTTCTGTTCTTGTATGGATATTTACCATGACTGGACGTGCTGTGAGGGGGACTTCTATTCAAGAATTCAGAGTGAGAGCTACAGAAAAAACACCTTAATTTTGATATTTAGTTTGTATTTAGTTTTGTAATGCAAACTGTGTACGTAAGTGTCACACATGACACAGGAAAACAGTTATTTTTAGACATCTGTTGGATTTGTTGCATGAAATTCTGTCACTGAAGCCTAGGCAGGTAGTCCATCTTCAGATATCATCCAGTGTCTGGAGCAGTGGTGTGGGGATGGCAGATCTGTATTTCTAGCATCTTAAGTCCATGCCTTTCTCAAATGGTACCTAGGTGCTGAGAGAAGCAAGGGCTTTTGGGCACATACTCGAGCATCTGAATCATGCTTTTGTATTTTAACACAGGACAAGGTCCAAAGTACATAAAAATCTTTATCAACCTGCCTCGGTCTATGGATTTTGAAGAAGCAGAAAGAAGTGAGCCAACTCAAGCCCTGGAACTAACACCAGATGATATTAAAGAAGATGGCATTGTCCAGCTTCGCTATGTTAAGTTTCAGAATGTTAACAGTGTAACAGTAAGTAAATTTTTTGTGATCTGTGCAGGCTGAAAAATTCATAGCATTCTAAAACACTGCGATGTTTGTTCATTTCTCTTCAGAGGTTTTTAGTTGTTCACAACTGATGGCACACTGTTTGTTCATGCTTAATGGATTTCTGAAATTTTGGGTGAAGCAGGGTAATGTCCATGCCATATATCTCACCTGTTAAGTGAGGTATGGTTCATTTCACCTCTGCAGAAGCTAGCATACTGCTTAATGCAACTTCCATTTCTGCTATCATACCTTCTTGAAAGGCATCTTGTTTTCATTTGGGGAGTTCAGGAGGCAAGAGATGGGGTGCGGGTAGGGTGCAGATAGGCCTCCTCCCCCAGCAGTGGGTCTCATCCAACAGAAGATTCTTGTTAATATGTGAGTAGAGTGTATTTTAGAATAGTTGCTTATTTTCATTTTTTAACAAAAGTTTTACTGCTGATTATCTTAAATATAACGTGGTTGTTTAGTTTGGTCTTCCAAATCTTTATTGCCGTAGACTTGCTTTTGCAATCGAACTTATGCTCTCCCAAGTGGAATGGTGATCAATCACACAGACTTATATCCCACAAAGCTATGCTGTTAAATACCAGTTAACTTTTTATTACTTAATGAAATCCCACGTTAGTTTTTGGCAGGATAATGTGCAAATACCAGGCAGGTGATAGGGCAGTCAAATAGAAGTTCTGCTTGTTTGCACTCTGCTTATGAGCCCCGCAGTAGCATTTCCAAAGTTGCCTAGCTAAACCTGAATTATGTGTTTAAGAATTGAAAAAAAATAAAAGCCTCATCTTGTCCACTTCATGGCTTTTCAGTGCAGATAATGAAGTAAAAAATTTTTGCAAAGTCATGTAAGTAGAGCAATCACTAAAATAACTTCTATAGATCTAGTGTTTACACTGTGAAAAAGTAATTGTGCAAACTGTAGTAATAAGGTACACTTAGCAATAAAGCCATAAGACTATTCATATTTAACTTTATTTCAAGTAAGATTCAAATGAAAGTGAAGTGTGACTTTATATGCTGTTCGATTGCTGGATATGGTCACAGATTGGAAATGGAAGTTGGGAAACTCCATGCTGTGTAAGTTTTTAAGTAAACCACTGGGAAAGTAATAGTATTCTATATAACTATTATTTAAAATAAGAGGGCAATTGCTTCTCCAAAGAGTAATGAGGCCTTTATAATTGGAAAATGTATTTATTTGGTTAACTCAAAAATCATGAGAGCCTAACCTTGTATGCATTAATTCAGGGATGAATTGCTTACCTTAATGCTTGTGTTTTGGGATTTTTTTTAGTTGTTTGTCCAGTCTAATCATGGTGATGAGGAGACAACAAGAATTACATATTTCACATTTATTGGAACTCCAGTCCAAGCAACAAATATGAATGACTTCAAGCGAGTGAGTCTTTGTTTCTTAAAAGCACTTACAAATGTTTTAAATCTACCCAAAAATGAGTTAACTAAGCAAATACAGTCAGCAGTTGCAATTTTGCGACTTAAGGTAGATTTGGCATCCAAAACAAAACATGCAGCTTTATCTTAACAGCTCTTTGGTCTTGCCTTTGTTTTTGTTCATCAACTGTTTCTTTGTCTTTTTTAAAAAGGTAAGAACATATACATCAACTACTGAAAACATGAGGAACTGTCAAGTTATATGTACTGTGCACAGTGTTGTTTCTTAACAGCTGTGAGATCTGTGCCTTGATTTCAGAGCTTGTATGCTGCTGGTGCTCAGAAAGCAGGGAAGCAAGTCACCAAATGAAATAGACAGGCCCCTTGTTATTGTCTTGGTAGCTGTTTTGATGAAGAATTTTATGGATTTTACTTGATAGGCAACACTTCATAAACTTGAGATCCAAAAAATTCTTTATCACAAGGTAAATACTACATTAAACATGCTTTTTTAACACTAAACAAAGAATCAAACAACTTGCTGTGGTATGACTCTAGGCTGACAAATGCTGGAGGATAAAGCATTCTCATTTCTCTTGTTTTTTTGAGAATGTGAAATGGGTTTGAAAGTATTGAAACTTTTTAAGCTACTTACGGCTTTCCTTCAAAATGTAATATCAAAAATAAACTGCTTTAAAACTTACCCTTTACAAAGACAATCAGAGCTGTAACACTGCTGCTTCCAACTTGGTGGTCCATGCGACTATTGACATTGAAAGACCACAGAATTTATTGCACAAGCCACCTATAACTTCAGAAAGCTAAAAATGCTAACAGTTGCCACGTTGTGTACTCCTTCAAATCTGGCATTTTTTTCCAGTTGATAATTTTGATCAAGGTGCCTTTGGCCAAGCAGTTCATAGTTTTTTTTATGGGATACCATGAGTGTTTGTGACTAGTGGTTAGCTACATTACATTTTCCACAATACTTTAAATTGCAGGAACAAAGTAGTGGATTGGACATAGTGTCCAGATGCTATCTTAGTCTTAAGTTGTAATAACCTTATTCTAGTCAGTGTCAGTTAAGGTAGACCTTTTCTAATTTCTATGCATAGTTTGGATTTGAGTACTTAAGGGTTTATTGGAACAAACAGATCCTTCTGCACTGTGAGCCATGTGGAGAAGATAAGCAACAGCAGATGAAGCTCCACTCAGGGAGGTTACATCTCAAGATGAGAGAAATGGTTTGACAGTGAGAACAATTAATCCCTGGAACAGGCTCTGCAGGGATATGGTGGAATCCATGGGACAGGCCATCTCAGATGGTCTCATCCTGGCACACTTTTTCCACAAAAGGCTGAAGCTGATGATCTCTCCAGGCCCTTTCCAGCCTGGAATAACATTCTGAGTACGCACTCAACTCCACAAAGGTGTTTAAAAAATAGAATGAGTTTCATCTGTTTGCTGTAAATAAAAGGATTTTTATGTTGGTCAGTTTTATATGTAGTGCAGTTGCCTGAAGGCTGCTATATAGCCTGTTAAATAACACACTAGTTACAGTTTTGGTTTCCCTTAAGTTCACATGTGAATGTCTCTACACTGCTGTGGAATGTGATTTGTGACATCCACTGGAATGGAAGGAAATCACAGCCTACAAGACCTAAATCTTTCTTAAACATTAACCCTGGTTAGCACTGCACTGGTAGTGTCAGTATGTCAGGGAACTGCTCAGAACTATGTCACAGAAGGGCATACACTGCTAGCCTTAGAGGCAGCTAGTCCAGTCTTGATTCAAGTGCTCCCTCTATACATACACTCTGTACAGCATATTCCTATCTTACTTGTGGAACATTTCATTTATCATTAGGATGTTAAGATATGTTATCATAGTAAATGGAATGTGCAGTCTGGCAGAGTGCTTTTAGGAATCTGAACTTCTGTTTTCTTACTTCCAGTGGTCCAGTTAGTTTTGAAGATCAATAGGAAAACTTCATTTTTCTTCTCATCTCCTAAAGGACCCACCTCACTCCTTACTGCTTTCAGGTGCCTCACTGCCTTATAGATTCATAGATACATTAGGTTGGAAAGGACCTACAAGATCATCTAGTCCAACCATCCTCCTATCACCATCCCTACACTAAGCTACTAAACTAAATCCCTTAGCACCTCATCTAAATGCTTCTTGAACAGCGCTAGGGATGGTGCCTCAGCTCAGACCAGTCATGCAATGTGTATTTCTCTTCTGTTTATGGCAGAAGTAGTATTGAAACATAAATAACAAGAGGGGGGAATGCTTTCCCTCCTGATTTTAAGTGTTTTTAAAAGTTATTTATGTCTAAATGGAAGCATTAGAATTAAAAAGTAGACATGAGCATGAGTCCAGCCATGCTTTTATCTGCAGTTCACTGCTGCTCAGTTAATTCCTTACTTGTTCTATTTCACTTTTAAAAAAAGAAACCCACCACTGAGAAAAAGCCATTGGTTTCAGTAACACCTGCTGAGGATCAGGCCAATGTATTTTGATACCCAGATGGAGTAGGGTGTGAATGCAGTGTGTGCTGTAGCAGCTCGCTGTTCAGCAGTTGGTTATTAAGCTGTGTTGGAGCAACCACTGTGTCCTTCAGTCAAGGAAAGTTTGAATTTGCTCATGTTGCTCTGGAACACGAACAGGGCTGTAAGTGACCTCTTCCTGATCAGTAAGGCTGCTGAATATAAATGAGGCATAGTTTGCAGTACACTGGCTACCCCATGCAAACCTGGAACACCTACTCTGAGAAGCAGTTCTGAGTACTAAAGAGATGTAGTTAAGTAGGTCTTTCACTGGGGATCTTGGCCTGAAGTTAGTTCTTATACTCATGTTGTTGGTACTGGTGGATATGTAAGCTGCTTCCAAACTTGTAATACATTGTGTGCATCATATTCCTTGCACAATCTGATTATTTTTTTTATCCTCTGAGGAGGAAGGAAGTCTTTGCAGTTGCAGGAAAGGGGGTCACAAGAGGCAAAAGTTGTATAAACTGACTGCAGAGCCATGAGCTAAATGCTGGAAGCGGAGGTGGGCACAGCTGAGGTTCTTTGCCCTGCTTAAATGAAGGGTCCCAGAAGCAGAAGATTCTGACTAACATTTTCTTCCCATGTGTATTTAACATTCTGAAGTAATTTTTGAGAAGCCTCCTATGAATGTATGGCTTTTTTTAATTATACTGAATTATTCCTGCTGCTTGTCTACGTGAGGTTTGATTTAAGATGGAATTAAAGAATCCCAGTCCTCTACCAGACCACACTCAAGATAATAGGTGTTTATATTTGAGATTTCTTTCTAGTGCCCATAGATACTTCTCAGTCTAGCTACTGGGAGGCAAGCAACTAGTGCTGAGTGAAGGTGTGAGATCATGAAGTTCTGTGGGTTTTTGTCTCCTGGCTGATGGTTTAGTCATAAGTCCTGAGAACTGGGAGGTACAGTGGTACCTTTCTTCCTTTGTGGAAGATATTGCAACTTGGTGCTGATAGAGTTCTTGTTTATGTCTGGTATACTTAACTTTGCTGCTCTGTTTAGAGGCTGGGGAAATGGGCAGGTGGGGATTTTTGGGTCTGCACCTGAATCAAGGCCTTTCAGAACAACTTGCTGCTCTTCACTTTGCTGTTTTTCTTGTAACACTTTCTTTGTTTGTTTTTCAGCGTAACTTCCCATTTCTAAAGAACTAAAAATGCAGAAGACATTAAAAAGTAATAATAAGATTGGTGTGGTGTGGCACTACTCCCCTTCCTTGCTTTCTCTGCTCATCTAGCATCTCTTTCACCCTTTCCACAATCTCAGCACTGATGCAAGACCCTTGTCTGCACCTTCTGCAATCAGGAACAACCTTCTCTACCTTCTGATGCATCAACTCATGTTTCCTTTTTTTTTTCCCCATCCAGATCTTTAATCTTAAACGCTTCTCTTTCTTACAGTTTTACAAACTCTGTGCTCTTTATCCCAAAGTTGACATTTTTAAATGCGCACGATCTTGCACTTTTACAGTTTTTTTTCTATAACTAATTTTTCAGCTTGAATTGAATTCTGTAAAGCAGTTTGAAATGCAGTTTGTGAAATGCTCTACAGAAAATTTGTTGGTTTTTTTCCTTAGTCAAGATTAATGTCTGTCTTTGGTGTGACTCTGCAGTAAGCAGTTGGGCTGATGATTTTTCTTTATTGTTCCCCACTTGGCTCCAGGGAAACTACTTAGGGCAGGCAGAGTGAGGAGCTGAGTGGTATTTTTACAGAGGTGGCCTGATCAAACTGCAGTAGCATCTGAGTATTGAAAACAAACACCCTTCTGCTCCAGAAGGTTCAGTAATAGTGCTTGCAGCCCAGCTGTTCACACTGGGTTGTTGAGTTGGTTGCTTTTTTCCCCACTGGTTGTTGGACTGTGGTTGGGAAATTTCAGAAAACCCTACTTCAAAACATTCCTCTGTTATATGGGAAGCAGGGGCTGTGACCAGTACGTTGGAGTATGCTAGGTGGCAGTTGTTTCTGTAAGCAGGTGGAAAATCAATCCATTCCTAAGAAAAAGAGTAACAATGATTGTTTGGTGTGAGTTTATATGTACACTTTCTTCTTGGGAAGTTGCAGTGGGATGGTCAGAAAATGTTTCTTTTACCTGTGTGACAAAATACCCATATCAACGTGATTAATTTTCACAGATAATACACATGGGCGAGTTGTCAATTCCCACTTCAGACTGGTATTGCAATATTTGTCATTGGAGTTACACACTTGCTAACAGCTAATCTTTAATCTTTCAACTGTTGGTTTCTTTTTTCCTTTTTTTTTCTTCTTGGGTGTTTTCTTTTTTGTTGTTGTTTTTTTGTTGTTTTTTTGTGCTTTTCTGTGTCTGAACACAGTTTGCTTTGGAAACACGAAGAATAAATACTGCTTCTTGTCAGGTTTAACTATTTTTTTTTTTTTAACTTGATTAATTGGATCTTAATGTGAATGATTGGATTTCTGATTTTTTTTTTTTCTTGTGTTGTCAAGTGGAGTTTTGCTGACCCTAAGCATTATAATGAGGTCACTGTGGTGAGAGGCTCCTGGTTAAGGGCTCCCTGCAGATGAAAATGGTCTTTTAAAGTGCTTTTCATCAGTAGCTATCAATTACCTTGTGATGGTGGTAACTTAGCTCACCAAAAGCAGTTGGATACGCTAAAGGCAAAATGAAATGCTCCCTCTAAGAACTGGAAGAAAAGGGGAAGAATTGGGAAAAAATACTTCCAGTGATGAGACCCCTCTAGTTCAGCACTGGGGGGGTTTCACTTTTTGTCTGTGGGTCAAGCTTCTGAGACCCCTACAGTTCCGTATGGCACTGTCACCTGTGCAAGTTTTGTTTGGTATATTGTCATTTAATAGCAGAGGTAATTAATGCTCGACATACTGGCTATAGGAGTCCATCAGAGTATGAGAGAGATTTTACTCTTTAGTTTTCAACTTTATTTCAGATAGTAATTGGAAATCTTATATTCCGTCAGTGTAGATTCTGTAACTTCTACTCATGCAAGTTCAGACAAAACCTTGTCATAGCTCCAAGTGCTGCTTTGGTTAGATGGAAATGAGTTGGTAATTGGTGTCTTGACAAAGGTCTCCTGTACTTTCAAGTCCAAAATGTTAAAACTTTCTTTTTATTTGTGACTGACTTAAAAATGGGTATATAAGTTTATAGTCTGGAAGAGCACTGGAATTGGTATGAACCTTTTCAGAAAAGTGACTAAAATTGCATCACTTCCTGCTGGCTGGGACCTGTGTCCAGTTTCTGTAACAGATGGGACCCAACGCCCTTCTTTAATGAGCCATGCTACCTGTAAGCTTGTATGGCACAGTGTGAGAGTGTCGTGTCTCCCTGAAAAGAGAAGTGCTGAGATTGCTCTGATGCCTGATGGAGTTTGCAGAATTGGAGATTAGGAGTATTCTTTGTAAGGAGTAATGTTTTCACCAAGAATAACTTAAATCAGATGACTTCCAGATCTCTCTTCAGGTCTGAGCTGCGTGATAAGGTAGATGTTCTCAGACACTAATGTGTTAGGGTCACCAAGGGAAAGGAACAAGCGTAGTTGTAGGAGCACCCAATGGTTCTTTTCCTGCAGTGTTACTCACAGAACATAGTGAGGTTGAACGCTGGGTGTGTAACGTTTCTAAATGTGGTCCGTTGTGTTGCAGTTCCTGTCTTGTAACTCTTTCCACGTGAGATTGATGTTTTGCTGCTTTTATTAATGCCCAGATAAGAGTTCCTTGTGTCTTACAGCCCTCTTAGCGCCTTAGAGGGATTCACAGCTTCATTCACATGCAACAACGCATGCTCAACTGCACTAATGTAGCTGAAAAAAGTTGTGGTGGTTGGTTTTTTGACGCTAATTAAATGAAATAAAAGTTCAGTGACACTCGTTAGGTTCAGCACTCATTGTTGCTGTCTTTCTCTTGTATCAGGTAGTTGGCAAAAAAGGAGAGAGCCACTAGGACGCGCAGGACACTGGAAGGCCTCACTGCAGCCAGCTGAGATCTCCACTTCTCTCTGCAGGTCCTGGATAATAGCTCGGCCGTAGCCAGAGACTGTCGGTCTGTTCCATTTAATGCCATTACCAATAAATCGTTTTTGAGATGGAGTTTCGGTGGTGTTTCTGTTGTAATCCTCATTCCGTGTATTTGTAAATAAAATTCATTACTTTTGCCAAGTTTAAACTTGTAATTGTGGTAACTGCGTCTCCTCGCTGTCCCTCTGGAAGCACCCACCTGGGCTGGGGTGTGGCACAGACAGAGGTGTCACGGAGCCTCCTCAGGGCGTGGAACGCTGGCCGTGCCACAGACGGCTCTTCACAGCCACGGGAAGCCCGACCTGGAGCAGCTTTGCCATGAGCCCGAAGGTTTCAGGGTTCTGGTTTCAGTGCCTCACGGGAAGCCGCCCTCCCCTCGCCCGGCTCACAGCCGGGAGATGTGACGCCCTCGTGGTCCTCGGCTTTGTGCGGCATCTGTGGGCTCCGTGCTGCGTACCTGCCAGAGCAGCGCTGTAAATAGAGCTCAATAAACGTTCAGAGGGAACTGGCTAATGCTGCAGGTAATGGAAAATTCAGTGTGCAGCTGTGCAAAAGCAGTGCTGGTCCTGAACCTGGAGCTCGGGTTGATCCCATCCCTGAGCAGAGCTCACGGCTGCGTGCGCACCTCGCGTCCTTTGTGCTTTCTTTCTGCTTGGTGTGATGTGGGTTTACTTTACAGTCTGTGGAAATGAGATAATGAGTTTCTATTTTGAACAGAGGGCTGACAAGACAGTGGGATAAAATCTATAACTTTCCGTTCCTGCTTTCACGAGCCGTTGGGCGCGGCGGGACCAGCACTGCCCTGTGAATGGTGTGTTTAAGAAGTCCCCTTCAGACTCATTAAAACACAGTAAAGACCACTGAGCAGACAGATAGGACGAGCCCCGCGTGCAGCTCGTGCCCCACCACCTTAGGTGCACTCCTTCCTTCCCGCGGTGCTGAGCACTGCTCCCTGCACACAGCCACCATGGCAGCACGGTGAGCTGGGGGCACGGACACAGCTGTGAGACCCCCAGGGGCCGGCGAGGGTACCGCTGCCGTCAAGAGAACTCTGCATCACTGGGGAGGGCCGCGGGCAGCGCTTTATCCTCATAATGCTGCTTGGTAAGCCAGAGGAGCGCCCATCTGATCTCCTAAAGAGCATTTTCTGCTTAGGCTGTGGCTCTGTTAATCTGTTCAAGCCAATTCTACAAAACTCTAAATCATCTGTATCTGTGAAGATCACACTTTATTTGGGTTTTCTTTGTGTCTGATGTCGGTGTGCAATGAAAAGTAAGGGGGTTTGCAGCGCCAGTCCATGTTACAGTGACCTTCTAAGGAGCATTTCCCAATATTTGAGTAGCAGCAGCACAGCTAAGACCAGCAGCAAAGTAAATAACAGTTCCAAAGAATGGCAATAGCTGTGCTCCAGAAGTGCAGCATGGGTACAGACAGCAGAAACAGCGAAGCCTTTGCAGCCTCAGCCTGCTCACAAGGCTTTGACTCGTACTTACTCAAGTTTCTTGTTAATGATGCAGTGAAGGTTAGCTCACGTTTTTGCATCAGACAAGAAGTATACGTGGTGTTTCTAGGAAAATGATGACCCCAAGTCCCCACAGGCCCATCCCAGCCCAGGGCAGGACTTTGTCACACTGAGCCACGCTGCACAGCTCCCTGGAGATGCGGTGTTCTCAGCAGCTGATTCACAGTGCTGTGTGAGATACTCACAAGTCGGTGTAAAAACAGAGGTGTTGCTCGCAGCTGCACTGGTGTGGCAGAGACACAGCAAATGCTGCAATGTAAGCACATGAGCTGGAACCCATTTCTGTTCAGCCAGGTGCTTCTTGGGGATAACAGCATCTCGGTCAGAAGCGTTCCATCCCCACGTCTGTAGGAAATGGAATGGTGGAGATGAGTGGAAAAATGGGGAGCACGACAGGGAGTGGCTGCCTTCCGTGCTCAGTGAGCACTTCACGTGTGTCCCACTCCTCTGTAATCCTCCGCACGTGGAAGAGATTTAAATACCTGTTTGGGATTTGGTACCTTCAGCAGAGTCTGCAGGATGCACTGGGCACAAAGTGGAAGCTTCGCTGGCTCTAATTTTGCTATGCTATGCGTTGGCACCTGAGCAAAACATTGGTGACGTGGCTGCTCCTTTCCCTTGGTGACACCTGGGCTTATCACATGGCCATTGAGGTGTAAGGCTTCCTGCCACACGTAGCTGCATTATCTCTGTTTGCAGTGGCCCCTTTCCTCCAAGGAAAGCACCACACATGAGGAGCTCGTCCCTGCACCCCGTCAAAGCAGTGACCCACCCAGTGCTAAGAATATGGCAGAGGCAGCCACAGCAGGGTGAGAGCACGGCAATTCCTGCTGTCTGCAGACCACACTGCCAGCAGAATGCCAGCACCAAGCAAGGAGGCTGCACAGCCCTTAACGAACAAGAATCTCCCCAGATAACGCCACGTATGCCAAAGGTTTGCACAACTTTGAGAGGTAGTCATGGTTCGGTAGAGGTTCTCCTTCCAAAACTAGGCAGGGGAATTATTCTGTCAACAAAAAGCGCAAATTCGTGTACAGCAGTTGACATCTCCCTCTGTGCATACCTGGTGGCTGCACAGGTGTGTGTGGGAGCAGCTGGGAGCTCCAGGCCCAGCTACATGCCCTGGAAGAGCTGCCTCCTCCCCATCCCTGCAGCTGGAGGACATGCGTGCTTTGAAGACAGATGCAAACTGATTTTGCCCACTGCTTTGCACTCAGAGGAGCCCGTCCTGTTGGGATGGTGGTGGCATACAAACAGTACATCCACCAATGGGGCTGGGGTGGTAGGGCAGAGCGTGAGGTGCAGCCCAGGGCCCAGCAGATGCTTCAAGATCTATTTTATCTCCTTCTTTTCCTTCTTTTTCTTTCTTTCTTTCTTTCTATCTTTTTTTTTTTCATTTCCCCCTTTTTTCCATTTTATTTCTTTTTTTCTTTTCCCTTTTTCCTTTCTTCTTTTCTTCTATTTTCTCTTTTTTTCCCATTTTCTCTTTTTTTCTATTTTCTTTTTTTTTTCCTTTCTTTTCCCCCTTTCCTTTTTCTATTTTCCTCTTTCACACTTTCTTTTCCCTTTTTCCATTTTCCTTTTTCCAGCCTGACATGAATTTCATGACACATGGGGAAATCAATCCTCAGTAGAAGAGGCCTATCGTATTTCCCCTCTCCATCACCCCAGCGCAGAGTGGCTCAGTCGGCTCTGTGGCTTCCATTGCCCAGAGACATGCAGGGAAGCAGAAAAAGTGTTCTTTCTTCCTACAAACACGTGTGCAAGAGTTGTTTGGGGATTAGTTCTGAGCGGGCACATCCCACAGCACTGCCATCACCTGTCACACCAAGCTGCATCTTCAGCTGGGAACTGCCATCCATAATGTACACCCAATCTATTTTTACTCTGAGAATTTTAAATAATGAACAGCCTTCATTACATAACAAGGCCACTATAAATCATCTGAGCTGCACCTGGAGACTTTGGATGTGGCTGTTACAGATGAGTTACATCCCCACAGGGCCGTCTGCTGCTCCAAATACAGCGCTGAGACAATGCACTGCACCTCCATGAGCGCAGATGGGTGATCCCGTTCCAGGTGTGACACCACAGCCCCAAAGTGTGCTTGGGTCGGTGTGGGGCTGAGTGCTCAGGATCTGCTGTGCTGCCAGAGATCCCTCATTCAGGATCACACAGGGGTGTCCATGTCCAGAAGTGCTGAGGTTGTGTGTCCGACTGATGGAACGGTGTGATGGCCATGTTGGGGTGTGAGACACAAGGACAGCCACGCTGGGGTGTGACAGACGGATGGCCACGGGGTGTGTGACACAGGGACAGACACGTTTCACCATCTTGCTGTGGCGTTATTAATGCATTGTGTACGTCTGTGCAAACACAGCGGGAACTGCTGCCCTACAAAAGAATAAATGGTGCGAGAGTGGCGTTCACGTAACTGCAGCTCGTTAGCAGTGTACCTCACCAGGAGATAACAGATGGATGATAAGGGTGGGAGCAGCGGCAGGCGGGGCCGGGCTGGATGGGGCCTGGGGACAATTAAGGAAGGAGCAGAAATCCAATAAGGAAGTAATTTAGAGCCGAAGCGTACCTCGCTTCTGCTCGGTCGTAAGGCAGTTCCAAGTGCCCAGAACGTTTTGATTCTTCCAAGAACACTCTCGGAAGTGGTGTAAAAACAAAAAAGGTGCGCGACAATCACGGCTTGAGAGACGCGTGAGCAGCGCTTGCCGATCCCACGGCGGATCATAGAAGCCAAACAAAGCGAACGCGGAGCGCACGGGCACGCACGGCCCAACCATCACGGCACGGCAGCGGCGGGGCGGACGAGAGAGGGGAAGCGCTCACTCCGCGGCGACATCGCGCGTTCCGCCCGCTCAGCCCTCAGTAACGATCCCTCTCTTTGTTTAACCCCGCGGGCCCTTCCCCGCCGCCGGCAGCGCCGCATAGCCACGCACCGCTCCCCCCCACCCCCCACGGGGCCGTGACCGAGAGCTCCGCGAGTAGCACCAAGACCCCATCCGCCCCCCCCTCCCCGCCGACGCAGGGGGGCGCTGCGTCCCCTCCACCCGTGTCCGCGGCGGCGCGTGGGAGGGGCGGGGGGGGGGGCGGGGGCCTTGGGGGGCGTGCGGGCC
>VXAB01011893.1:167334-195753 GCA_013399175.1 Odontophorus gujanensis
CTGTTCTGGGGGGGGCGGTGCGAGTTGTGATTGCCGCGCGGTGTGGGGTGCGAAGGCAGCGAGAGGAGAACTCGGGGTGCCGGGCTGAGGGACTCTGTCGCAGCGTTGGGAACGTGGAAGCGGAACCGCGGTGTCCCAGTTGGGTGGATGAGGATGTGCTGGTCCCTGCCTGCCTCCTCGGCACGTGCCGTGATGTCCCGTCGCAGTGGTGCAACCGTGCAGCGAGAGTTGGTTCTCTGCACTGCTGTAGGTGGTGGTGATGGTGGGCAGAGTAGGGCAGCGGTAATGTAAAAGCACGAGAAGAGGCCACAGATGGAAATAGGTGAAGGAGGAAGAAGGGTGAGGGAACACACAGGGAGCGGAGGCGGTGCCGTGCAGCCCAGCTGAGCCATCGCTGGGACACAGAGCCCCGGGGGAGAAGCTCCTGCAGGTACGTGCAGAGCAGCCGAGCCACACGTGTGTGCTTGGACTGCCCATCTGGGCTCATCTGTTTCAAAAAGCAGAATGTCTTTGCTTGCCTTGACGGGTCATGCTGTGTGCAGAGACATTCGTTTTTTCTTTGTGTATACCTCAGTCTGAAATACAGCTTGTAGTTCTATACTTTGTGCTTTGTGCCGTTTGTTTATAAATACTGGGACTGCTTTGTTGATGAATTCCAGACTACCTATCCCCAGTATTCACTGTTTGGAAAAGTGGGTACTTCACAAGTGACGCTGGTGCACAGAGGCATCAGCTGTTGTCCCAGCTCCTAGCACTGCGTTGTGAGGTCCTGAGCTGCTGAGTGCAGCAGGACCATTGAGCTCCTGGCATCGTTAAGGCTGGAGAAGACCTTCAAGCACTGCTTACCACTCCGTGCAAGCTGACCACATCCCCACAGACCCTGAACACCTCCAGGGATGGGGACTCCACCCCTCCCTGGGCGACCTGTGCCAGTGCAGCACTGCTCTTTGGAGAAGAAATCTAGTTGAAAATGTAGCTGAATAAACAACACATCCTTAAAAAAAGGGTCCTCGAGGAAGGTACTTTCTCATGGCAACTTGTGCATGAGTGAAAGGAAACAGCACCTTGTCTCCTCCCTTTGCCCTTACATATCTTACAGTAGGAGCAAAGGCATTCCTACTGACTGCTCTCTGCAGCTCTGATGTTCTTCTGCTTACAAGTTCCATTTGACTCCTGTGACTTGGAAAGGTGCTCTGTGGTGGTGCCGGCAGAGCCCAGCCTGGCTGTGGGGTGAGCGGTGGCCCCAGTGCTGTGGGGCTCAGTGTGTCACACATCCACTGTGTTCTCAGTGGCTTTGCTGCTGTGGGACAGCGTCCCCAGGGGTCTCTTTAAACGAGCGTGGCAAGGAGTTGCAGCATCCATGTCCTCTACGGGCTGAATAAGATCTGAGGCAGTGTGTGCTCAGCGCTGCTGTGTCCCTGGTGGTCCCTGTCCTTCCGAGCTGCTCTGTTGGTGAACAGATCTTTTCCATGAGAGCAAGGAGGGGCCTCTTTGGGCACAGCGGTGACATTGGCTCCTGGTAATCAGCAGTTCTCAGTAGTAACTTACTGCATTTACATTTGAAGTGGAAAAGCAGACCCCCGCCCCCCCCCCNCAGCGGACGGGCTCCTCTTTGTATTGGAAATACAGCCGGTCGCGGTGCCAGTGCCGCGATGAGGGGTAGCGTCCTAAGATGACATGGGACAAAAGAGCCCGGTGTTGGGTTGGAATCGCATCTTCCAGTGATGAGAGGTGTGATGGGGTGTAATATTTATCCTCTTGAGGCCAAATGCAGCTCGATGTGCTGAACAGACCATCTCCATGGGTGCTGTATGATCCCAGAAGCCGAGTGAGGCACGGGGCTTGGTGCCATTGTCCTCATCCATTTGTATGTGAAGCCAAAGTGAGCATCTGCCGTGGGGCTGTGTGGAGCAGCTGTGCGCTGGTACTGTGATGAGTGGATGCACCCCTTGGTAGTTAACTAGCAGGGTTAAGTCTGATTCCAGCTGTGTCAGCCTAAACAGGGCCCTTTTCATTATCCTGGAGGATTATATGGGGCCAAGACCTCTTGGTTAATTAAACTCTGCAGCGTACGAACCGGGGCTTTTCTGAGAGCTGCAGTCTCCAGCCTTTGAGCAGCGGTGGGGTTGGATCACTGCTAACTGCTTGGCTCAATTAAAGTCAGATGCAGTATCAGTGCAGCAGTGGCTTGATCTGTTCAGTTCTGCAAACTCACCCAGTGTCAGTGAGCAGAGCGAATGTCAGTCTTGTTCACAGAGGTCTTCACCTTTTGCTTTCATCGCTACTTCCTCTCAAAGTGCTCGTTTTAATTACATTGAACAAGGTGTTTTTTTCTCTGTAGCACTGGAAGAAATGCTCCTCGGCAGCTCTGTCCCTCTTTGAAAGAAATTGAGTGCAGTCTTGTAAACACTGGGTTATTTTCAGATAAGCTCGATAAGAATGCGGATGGCAGGTCCAGCGCTTTCAGGAATGCGGTTTTACTGCTGGTGCACGCGGCGTGTGAGCTGCTGCCATTTCACTACCAAAATCGGTGAGCAGTTCACCTTCCACAAGGTTTAGGACTGCAGTTCTCTGAGTGCTTATCCCACTGCTGTACCTGCTCTTTCCAGTGTGGGGTTCTTATGAATAACAGCCAAGTTCCTGTCCCCTGCTGCCCGCTCTCCTCCTGTCCCCTCCCAAGAAGAAGGAAGAAAACCTCATGAAAGAGCATTTTGCACAAAAGAGCAGCAGTCTCCTGGTAGTTTACTGTAGAATAAGAGACGTGGTTAAATTGTACAGGCCCGGAGTGCAACTGCACTTAAAAGCATTTAAACAAAAATGCGTTATAAAATCTGTCTCACGGAGTCATGCTTGGATCATGAAACAAGCACTGTGTGTTTGTCGTGGTGCGTTTTTCCTCCCTCTGTTCTTTCAACCCGAATTCCCATGCCCTGGCAGGATGTAGATATTTGTCAGAACACCGATTTCCAGGAATTAGGAACCCTGTTTAATCGAAAGAAATCTCCACAGTTCTGAGAACACGGGCAGGGATGAAACCATGAATGAGCTCTGCTCAGCAGTTATGTTATGGTTCCTCGTTTTTGAGTCTGACTTCTTGGATTGGTATTGTTTAGTTGGTGTCGTGCCAATGTAGGGATAGGTTTTTTATTTCTAATATAGTTAGTCTGCTGCAGAGTAACAGAACTCTACAGAGTGATGCAGAAGTGTGCTGTCATCTCCTGTGATGGTTTTCAGTGCTGAATAATCCTGGCTCGAGGCTGGAAGCATGCTAACATAATTTGCGCCTTTGTGTTTGTTTTCAGTAGGAAATTGTTCCAAGTCTTACACGTTTCTGAATGCCTTTCTGTAGGTTATCATGCCGCATCGCAGGCAGGCTTTGGGGAGGTGGGAGTGATGGGGAAGCTCCAGCAGGAGGAGGCCTGGGTGGTTCCTGGTTGCCTGGCGTGGCTGGTGCAGCTCAGCTGCTGGCCCCATTCCCCATGGGACTGACCTGAGGACCTGGGACACAACACACACACGTCCATCACCGTGGTGTGCTCCTTGTCATGTTCTTCTGCTGCTGTGATGAAGTTTTCCAGAGGAAGAAGCGGCATTTTATTTCCCAGTAGTGAAATGATGCGGAAGATAAATGGGCAGCGAGGAATCAGTGTCGTGAGATGCGTCTGGGAAGGAGAGCCAGAGGTTTTGCTTTTGTGCTCTGCTTGCAGGTCTCTTCCATCTATTTGCCAGCTCCACTGAGCAGAGGTGAGGGCAGCTGCCTCGCACTCCACCTGATGCTACGGTGGGAGTCACTTGCATTAGCTGTTGTCATCTTTTGAAATAAAGATATTTCACTTTTTTGTCATTCAGAAATCAGAGTAGGGACGTTTCTTCACGTTCTCAGTACTGCATTTATTCCATACATTTTTCATTGCTGCGTGAAAAATTGTTTATTTTCTTTTGCCGAACCAGAAGCATTTCTCTTAAAGCAATTTTTTGTCTGTTTGAATAAACTCTGAGATAACTGTTTGTTTTTTTTCCAAGAAGGAATATTATTGGCGGAACTTATAAGTTGTCTTCACACCTCCTCACAGCCAGCTTATAAGATGGTCTTCTGTCATATCATGGTAGCTGAGGTCTTGCAGTCATCAGATCCTGATTCTGAAAATCAGCCTGCACCAGTCAAACGAAAACAGCAGGGTGAAGCTGAATTCCCCGTTGCAAACAGATTGCCTTGTTGCCTCGGTTTTGAGTCCAGCGGTAAAGAGTTCCTCTCTCTGACAGGCTCCTGAGCTCTCAGGGACTAGAAGCTCGGAGGTAGCTGCATTTTTGCATTGCCTTTCTCTTATTCTTGCCATTTCCTTATAGTGTAGGAAGTCTTCTCTGGGCCAGGTCTATCTTTGGTTGCTGTACACTTTCTATGAAGTAAGGGGTGTCCTTTTCATTATTCCTCTTCTTACACTTGTGTATGTACTTTGTTATATCTTACTGATCTACAGAGTTAAAATCAGCTCTGTAGCAGCCAACCTCTAACTATAAACAGCAGTTGCATTGCTGTTCTGGATGAGCTCTCAGACTCATTGCAGTGAGTTGCAGTGGGGCTTTGGAAGGTGGCAGTGGGTGGGTTCTGGGTGCTACCATGCAGTTGCCCATGAAGCATGCCAGGATCTTTCCAGTAGTGCCATGTGGGGATCCGCTGTCATTACCCAGCTGTGTAGTTTTGGCAAAGGTTTGGATGTGTGGCCTGGTAGGGTCAAGAAGATTGTCATCTCAGATCTAGTCTGGTACATTGCCAAACATTGCTCAGATGTGCTGCTCATTCTTTTTAATGCTTCTCAGACCTAACACAACTGCCAAGTGGTGAAGTCTGAAGACGTTAGAAATGACAGTTTCCCACTGGGGAAAGGCCTTGGTGGAAGCAAGGTGACCGTCCATGTTGAGACAGGAAATGGGTGGAAACGAAGTTGAACTGGCTGATCCTGTAAGAGGTTCTGATCTGCTTCTTTGTCCTCTTAATCAGCAAACTGGCCTGGGGAAAGAGGGAGAGTTCCTTCTGTTGTTAGAGGAGCATGAGGTGTGCCTGAAGGGAAGAAACAGGATGGCTGTGGCCTGGAGGAGAAGGGTTGGAAAAGTGGTGGCTGCGTGAAGAGCCAGTTCTTGTGCTGTGCTTGTCCAGGGTCCCAACCTGAATGTGGCCATGTCCAGCGTGCATCTGCATTGGGAAGGCAGGCTCACCTTCTGGACTGTTACCTTTGGGGGAGCTGCAATCTGTTGCTGCATGGAATTCAAACAAGACCTTGAAATTAATAGCTCCCCTTGCATCAGCGTCAGTTAAGTAGCCCCCTGATGCATGCAGTTTAGTAAAAAGATACCAGTCTAATGCATTTCCACTGTTGGAAGGGAGTTCCCGTTTTCTTTTTGCCTCAGGCCCGGTGTGAGTCAGTATGCATTGCTGTTTGCAGTCAGCTGCCCGTCTTCTGTCCGGGCTGAAGACTGTAGCTGCTGGAGATGTGGAGTCAGAGGAGTGGTGGAGGAGAGTGTGTGCCGGCATGGGGGGGTGAGACATCTGCAGTTTAGTGTTAGTGAGTGACCAAGTTGGTGCTGTGGGTCTGCTGAACCCAAGGCTCTGGTTGGAGTCATGACCCTGACGAAATCTGTGCTTGCTTTGTCTGAAGACAGCTCATCACCACCTTCTGGAAGTGGCAAATGGACGAACTGCTCCGTGAGTGAAGACATGAAGGTTTTATGAGTTTGTGGTGATGGCAGAGGTTGGAGGGAGGCACAGCATGGACAAACACGCGTCTCTGTGTTCTGCTGATGGTGGCTCAGCCTTTAAACAAAGCGGCAGAATTGCTGCTTTTGAAGCAGCAAGCAGCAGCTTACAGTACACTGCCTTTTTGGGTAGGGAACTGTACCACGTTTGATGACTACAAATACAGTTAACCCCAAGCGTCAGCAGTAGGAGTTGTGGAGGTAGAAGGCTTTGCTTCTCATCATTACCACCTATTAGTTTTGTTCCGGTTCTGCCTGGTCAAGACCCGCCACATGATGTTTTATTCCTCATTTCCAGTCCTTAGAGCAAAGTTTTATTCTTGAAGTCGGGTGGGAAATAGCAGACACCATGCAGAAGGTTCTTGTGGAAGCTGAGCTGGAGCCAAGTAACGCCAGCTCCCGGGGCTCTGGCCTGAGGAGGCATGTTGCTGCTGATGCTGGTGGTAGGGAGCTTTGCCATTTCATTTCCCCCTGCAGGGCAGGTTGGTCTGAACAGTACGATGACACATCTGTGTCCTGGTGATATGCCTAATGGTGATTCACCTGCAGTCGCTGAGTGCAGGCCTATTAGGTAGTCTGATGTATCTCACTTCCTCAGTTCTCCAGCAGTAACACCTCCCTGCCTCTGAACCTTACGGTCTCCTCCATCAGCACGTTGTCAGTTCCCTGTCTAGGTCTGGTGCTGGCTTCTGCTTGCAGTTCTGAAGCTAATCCTCTTCTAACCGTCATGGTTGGTAAGAGGCTTGGTATGAGCCAAGCCCAGTCGTTATCAGGGCATTATCAGGTTGAGAATGCCACGGTGCTTCTCTCCTTCCTTCTGGTGCTGACTGGTGACCTGCTGTTTGACTAGAAGTCTTCCTGTGCTGTGTCACTGTAGCTTCACTGAAGTCTTGACGAGTAAGAACTGCACGTGCACTTTGTGCAGCTGTTTTTTTTCTTTCAACTTGTCAAAGAAATGCTCAGTGTTCTACCTGCCACGTATGTCTTTGTGCATCTGTTCCTCAGCGTGCAGTACAGCTCAGTGATGGCTGGAGCCACCCACAACCCGCACGGGCCAAGAACAGTGAGCTCTGAGGTCAGCGCTGGCTGTGCTTTGAGCAGCAGAGACCTCCAGTCCAATTTACATCAGGTAACTAAAGTTTCCAGAGCTGATGAGGTAGTGCAGCTTCTCAGAGTGTTGTTTTTCTCTGTTGTGTAAGGCTCCTGTGTGCCTCGCTGCCTTTATCCCACGGGTTAGGAGGTGGCTTTGTGTTGGGTAACCAATTGATCATGGATTTTTGTGTTCTTCTCCATCAGTAATAGCTCCAAATACAAATGTAAGGAAGCATCTCCTTGGTCCGGTGACCATCTGCACAATAGATCTGCGGGGGCTTTGGCTGGACTTGTTTGTTTCCTTGTCTGTATGGCTCACGTGGCCCTGTAACACTGCTGGGGCGCACACATTGCCTTGGGAACTTGGCTGCTCGATGGCATTGTGGTGATGTGGGAGCTGGGCAGGAGGAAGGGGCTCAGCTGGGCCACCAGTAAGGCTGGGATGAAGGTCTGCCATCAGCATAGGGCTAAGTAGTTCTGGGACCTGGCCTGGGGCTGGGGCTTGGGGCAGGGGCAGCCTGGATGGGTGGGTGGATGTGAAGTCCAGGTGCAGGTCGGTGTGAAGTGCTGCTGTGAAGGCCTGGGTTTGTTTTGCTGGTTTCTGTTGAGGCTTAAAAGACAAAGAGCAGTGAATAAGCCTTAACTAAGCAGGTGTTAATTAAGCGAGGGGGGCCATTTGTCACCTGATGGGTGCATTCTCTTAAGGCAAGATTCCAAGAGATCTCTGTTGGAATCTTTCAGAGCCGTGGGTTACTCGGAACTGACTTCTAACAAGTATCCACAAATTCCTTAGAATTAAGAAAGTAAAATGTGTATTTTAATATTTTTTTCAACTTTTGTGAAACTCTTCTGTTATCTTTTGACCACATATGGGAGAAATGTACCTTTTTCCCTTAGAATGTGTCCAGATCTGTTGTTAGAACTGGTGCTTCATGAGGACCTCAGTCGTGATTTCACATCATTGCATTCTGATTGATTTAAATGACAATATTTAAAAAGGAAATGCCTCTTCACCTGCTTGAGCGGATCTAGCAGAAACCTGCGTTATTCTCTTGCCCTGCTGACAGCATAAGTGTACCGTTGTTCTGCTGTGTTCTTCCCATGTGCTGTGATGTTATTTTGGGCCTGGCCAGCTCTGTTCTGAGCACCATAGCCACACTCACACTGCATTTCCTGCGTCGGGAGATGGTTGGATGTAACTGTGCACATAACTGATGTGAGCCCATTTCCACCTCTCAGTTATGTTAAGCAGCTTGTGGACCAGGTGCTGCTTGCTGCAGCGCGTCCGTCCCTACGAGTGACACAGGCTTTGTTTGGGATTGCCGAGGCTTGCACAAGAGGCTAAGCCGTGATTGGGTGCAGAAAACCCACACAGGGAAGTTTGAGAGTTGTAACCTATAACTGGTCTCCCCAAACATTGCAGTCACATTTGATTTTTGGTAGCTTAGGATGTGTGCTTCAAACACCGTGGTTACAGCATTTGGAAAATGAAACGAAGGTCCTCAGCTTTGTGCAGCAGTGTAAGCTGAAATGCATCTGCTGATAGGATGTGATAGCACAGGAATGTGTGACAAAGGCCCCATGTGTCGTTGCTGGCGTTGCTGTGGAAACTTGCATTTTAGCACTGTCTGGTTTTGGCATGCAACGCTCAGCATTGTGATGGAATCCCAGTGTTATCCCGACTGGTATCGGGAGCTGAGGCACTGCTGCAGCTGGAGGGCGATCCCAGTGGTGGGTTTGGGGCTGATGCACTGCTAACTGTGTTATGCTGGGGTCTGACCTGAGGCTGCTCCCACCAGGGTCAGGCAATTTCCTGTACGTGTCCGGGGCTGGTTTTGCTTTCCAGGGTGCCCTCTGACAGCTGAACTCTCTGTGATGTTGGGGATTGGGAGGACTGGAATGGCCATGGGGATGTGTGCTGAGCCCTGGGCTCTGTCCCCAGATGGAGTGCATCTGAGAGCCACACTGGGGAAAACCCCAATGCTTCCCCAGCACTCAGAGCCCCTTGGAGACAGCAGTGTGGTCACTGGTGGGGGTGAGGGCACCATGCAGTGGCTGAGAGCTGCTGTTGTGTTTTCTTCCTTGATGTCTCTGGAAATCCAGGGCCTGTATGTGGAAAAACCACCTACTTGTCTTGTCTGCACTTCCTGAATTTTCCTCCTTTGACATTCACGTAAGTCATGTGCTTGCCTAGCAACAGCCCTTTTTTTTTTTCTTTGTTTTTTCTTTTCCATGTAGAAATGCTTTTATTTTTTCCTGCTTGGTTTCCTGATCTTGTCCCTGCATTCTGGCAGCTGCCTCTCCTTTCCGCTAGGCACGCAACCTGCAGAAACAGCCAACCCTGTGCTGTGGGAGCAGGAGGTGCTGCAGAGTGATATGGAACAGTGGAAGCAAACAACAGCAGCGCTTTATACCTGGCAATTAATGAGCTCTCAGCTTAACGAGGCCCTCTTGCTCCCTCTCACCAAACCCATGGCCGGCACACGTGTCTGAAGCCCTGTGCTCCCCTTTCACCCCTGCACTCTGGGCAGACAATGCCACGGAGGTCAGGGTGGCTGCAGGAAGGAGAGCATGGCATGGGGAGAGGTTGCCCTGTGGGCAGGAGGAGAAGGCAGAGTGGGAGCCCCTGCCACCCCAGAAGCCATCCACGTGGTCCCCTCTGGGAGGAGAAGCATCGCTGGCAAACCAAGAGGGTTCCACCTGAAGAGGAATTTCCACATCCCTGAGTGGGTGAGGGTTGCAGGGGCTGCGGAGCCCTCTTGCAGTCTGTAGAGCTGGGCTGGGGGCCTGGAGCGAGCTGTTCCAATGCCAGCCTTGTAGAGCTGTGGTCCTCCTGATTGTGTTGAGGTAATCCTCCTAAACCTTTGTGATTCCAGTGGTCCCGTAGGAGGCATGTGTTTGTTAGACTTCTGGATCGGGGCTATCAGGGACTTTATTGCTTGGTACATTGAGAAACAAGGGCAGTAAGAATCTGCTGAGATTCTTAACAAAGAAATAATAATAAAAACATTCTGTTTCTTTATATTGAGGGAAGAAAAGGTTTCCATAGAGCAAAAGAGTTAATGACAATTACATATTTAAGATAAACAAGGAACTTGTAGTTATTTAATACCAGGTTATGAGGAAACGCTTGATGCTTATCTGGCCTTTACTGTTAAGGTTTGATGCATGAAAATGATTTCTTAACTTTTAGGTTTGGTACCTGATCTCTGATTGTGGTCTTCTCTCTTTATGTTTTAGACAGAGGCAGCATTCATTGCTCTTTTCAGAAGAGCTGTAAGCCCCTCACCACCACTGAACAGGCCATTTATGTCACCTCAGCCTCTGGTCCTATGTAGCCTAAAGGCTGCCTTATTGACAGTAGAGATTACTCTGCTAGAGAAATTGAGATTTCCAGTCAAATGGAAAGACATACTTATTGGTGAGTGGATGCAGGAGATGAGCTGCAGTAGGCAATCACGTGAGGAAAGTATTTTTTCCTTGAGAGGTTTTTTCTTTTTCTTTTTTTCCCCTTTATATTACATGAATGCTTTAAATACCTGAAAACTGCATCAAAAGAGGTATATGAAAGCACAGAGCAAAGTGTGTATTTTTTTTTATTTATTTTTTTTCTTCAGTGTTCTGACTTCGCTTTTGGGAGATGGAACTTTACAGCTGATGGATGCAGAAATATTTAAAAATAGTAGTTCATTTGGGAGTAGGTTTCGCATGCCAGTGGAACAGCTGGGCCGACCGGTGGTCCGAGAGAATATGCATGGATTGGTGTGGAGCTGCAGCAGGGACAGGCAGGGGGAGGGTAGGAAATGACACTGCCCCAGAGGGTGGTGGGCATGCAGAAAGCTCCCCTACACAGTGGGCATGGCCCGAGCTGCTGGAGGTTGAGAAGTTGGGGCACTACTGTTGGACGCTGGGTTTGGTGATGTTGTGTGGGCAAGCTGGGCTTGGTGATCCCTTTCAGCTTTGCATATTTGATGGATGCAGTCTGTGATTCCCTGTGGTCTGCTTTGTGGAGGAGGTGTGGGTGAAGGACTTTCCAGCAGCAGCAGTGAAAGGAAAGGTTTGACCTCTCTTCCCTTTGCCTTTTTGAGCTCCAGTCACAGCTGTGTCAGAAAACAAAAGGCCAATGCATGTTGCACATCATCTTGGAGGTGGTGGCCCTTCAAGATTTCTCCAAACCTCTGCAGTTCCTTGGGAAATAGCTGTGAAAGGACCTGAAGAGCACCAGTGTCAGAATGCTGTTGAAGAGTATTTCGCAAACAAACAGCATGCCAAAGTCACACCCTTTCCATTCAAGGAGTGTTTTCAGGGAACACTGCTGGTGAGAGTCTTCCCTTTATTCCAGCTGTTCTGTGATTTAGTGTTGGTTGGTTGGTTTTGGCCATGCTGCTGCTGGAGCAGAATGTGAGCTAGTTGGAAAACTACTGGGCTACGAAGCTGCCGTGCTTCTTTCTTAGAGATAATTAAAATGAAACGAGACAAGGTTGTTGCAAAAGGTTACAAGCTTAGTGATTAATGCTAATATCTCACTCTTATTTACTACCTTGCATCTTTGGCAGCCTGCCTGTTGGGCCTTTTTTCTGTGTTAGTCACTTTCCCATCCCATGTTGATTTCTTGCTCCCTGGGAGGGACTTGTGCCTTTCCTCTTCAGCACTGTTTTCTCCAGCTCGTAGCTATGCGGTTCCCTGAAGCATCACTTTGAGTTCATCAGCTTAACCAGCTATCAAGTTGTTCTTTTTTTACAAAGTGGAACGGAGAACACATATCTGTGAGTTACCCCTGGTTCACAGAGCTTTCATTTGGTGGTCTGTGTCTGTATGCCAGTGACCATCAGGCTCTTCTTGCAGCTGAGCCTTCCTTGGTGAAACTGACCATGGTCTGTGTTATACACTGCACTTCTCTATGCCTAGGGTTATGTCTATTCCTGTTCCCCACAGCATGTGTTGGACAGCAGATCCAGGTTGAACAGAAATCAGATGGTCATAGGAGTTTTTGAACCAGTGAAGCCCACCTGTTTAGTTTGTATTCAGCAAAGCTTTCAGTTGGCGCAGAGCAGGAGTGTGTAGTACAGCTTTCTGTCAGGATCCAGAAGTATGAAGCTACAACAGTCTCTTCAAGCTTCACTTGATTGGTCTGACTTGAGCCCTTCCCATCCATAGTTGCAGTGACCACAAGCAGCAAACCAGCTGCCATCCAGATGCAATCAGCTCCACGGATTTAGCTGGCGTACAGTCAGTCTCCTTTGTTGGGCGCATTTTGTCAGATGCCTGCTGATGAGCTTTTGTGGCTGCAGGAGAGGGAGGACAGATGCTGGGAGGTGCTGGGAATGCATGGTGGTGAAGGCAGGCACCCTTTGACTGTAACTGCAGTTTGCTTAATCCAACCTATTTCAGCTTGGTCACTCAGAATCCACTGCATCTAAGTCAGTGTTATGTTGTTGTTGTTGTTTTTTAATGAAAGCTTTCTGTTTGCTTGTAATTTGTTGATATCTGTGTAGGGTAGCTTAGGGGTTTGAAAGTCAGTGTGATCTCTTGGGGAAAGGATAGTTTTCTGAAGTTCCTTTCATTATAGGAGGTGTTTTCATTTGTCCTCTGTATTGTGTTCACATATACACCTACCAGACTTATTCTTGAATGGCCTGCACGGGTAAAATGCTCAATTTTCTCTTCTCTTGTTATCTTTGTTGAAAGTCCTTTGAGATGTTGATGCCAGCAGGTCCAGAGAAAGGATCCTTCCCTTCTACACTTGAAGTGCTGTGCCCAGTTCTGGGCCCGTCGGCACCAGAGAGACCATGGCAAACAGGGTGGAAGCTGTTCACTTGCTTTGTAATTTGGTGAAGAAATCTTGAATCGCTGTGCCCTCTGTTCCCATCTTTTTTTCTGGTTCTTCCAAGAACATGCATCTGTGCTTCTCTGGGACAAGGTCCTGCTCTGATATGATGAATGACTGACCTTATTACACATCTCCTGCAATACATGGATTCTGAATGTGCCCTTTGTTCTGTGCATTGAGCTACATTCTGCATCCAGAATGCCTGGCAGAACACAAAGTCCATCCTTTGTTTTGGATAATGAGTGTTGAATATTTTAACGAGTGTTTCTCAGTCTAGTCAGTATCAAGTACCGTTTTAGGAACAAGTGGCTGAGCTAATCTCTGAGCTCTGTCCTGTAACAATCCTGTTATTTATGTCAGAAAGATGACGGTATCTCATTAAAGGCTATTAACAGCATTTCTGGGATGCAGATATGGCCACTGGGTGGTTCTGGGTGCCTCAGGAGCAAGGACACTGCTCACCAGATTGCATGAAGAAAGGGAGACATGGATCTGTATGTTGCTCACCTACTGTAGGTAGCATATAGTCTAATGAATGCTGACACAGCTCTGCAGTATTAAAAACAAGCATGCAAACGCTGCTCCCCAGTTAAACCACTTAGCTGTTTTACAGGTGTGTTGTTGCCAGGCAGAAATAATGCATGTGTCATAAAAGCCCATAGGTTTGCTAGCCATAGGATTACCATTGTTTTTGAGCAGTGATTTTATGTCCTTTATGTAAGAAAGGTGGTAACTGCTTTTCTTTCTCCTGAAACATGTCTTAAATTCACATGGGAAATAACCTCTCTGCTAAATTACTTAAATTTATTCTCCTGCACTGGTCATGTTTGTGTTAATGTGGTTTTAGTATAGCAGGTTCTGCATGTTATCTGAATTTTCTCCACATCTCCAGCTGATCCTGAGGTTGTTCCTGGCACAGGTTTCCAGAGAGGTGGTGGTGTCCCGTCCCTGCAGACACCTAAGGGCAGGCTGAAGGGTCTCTGGGCACCTGGTGGAGCTATGGGTGTGCCTATGCATTTCAGGGAGTGGGACCAGGTGGTCTTTTAAGGTCTCTTCCAACTCAAACCATTCTGTGATTCTGTATAGGTGTGCACATGGGAGAAGGGAGCCATCTGCTTCCTTCTGGGATATGCATCAGGAGAGCCTGTGATTGCTCACTTTCCAACCCAATTAATTACTTCTGCATTAAAAACTACACAGTTCTCTCATTCCTTTAGTGACGCTCTAGTTTTGAACTATGAGGGCTCCTCTCAAAGAGGAGGAGATGAGTGGGATGAGAGGGGGAAAAGCTATTGGGAGGGCAGCACCTTCTGTTGGATGAGCAGGACTGGTCATGCTCCGCACTTTGCCAAAATTTATATTCTGTTCCTTATCAGACTGTGATGAGTAAGTGGATGGTGCATGCGAAGATGATCTCCAAATCATAGAATCATTAAGATTTGAGATAGTACCTCTAAGATCTCCAAGTCCAACCATAGACCCAGCCTTTCTGCCCCAAGCCTGTAGCAATGCATGGGGCTGTTGTGCCCAAAAGGCAGCACCCAGCTCTTGGTCTTCTTAAAGTACCTACAATGTGGATATTGTACATCTTCAGAATATGTCTTCTGGGGAGAATGAGTAATTCTGAGTAGTGTGGCACACTGTCTGACTGCAAACTGGATGTCTGTGCCTTCTCACAGGTTGTAGATCTGTGCTCTGGTGTTCAGAAGGGATCACAACCAAGTGTGTTGCTCCACCTGCTTGCATGATACAGGTCCCAGAAGTGGGGAAGCTGAAGCAGCATGCAGCTCAGTGCTGGCATCAGATCCCTCCTGTAGTCCCATCCTGCTGCAGTGAGTGCTCTTTTGAGGCACCCTGTATTTCCATCCCTGTAGGCTCTGGTGCCAAGAAGTGCATTTTTATAATGGCCTGAGGAGAAAGCTGGTGCTTAAAGCATTCAGAGGAGCACAGAGCAGCAGGGATGATGACAAAGCAGAGCTGTGAGCTCTGCAGGGTGCTCTGTGCCCCTTGGCCAGGGGCTGGCTTTGCTCCCTGCCCCTTTGCAGCTGAGTGCTGGGAGAAAGCTGCATCTCATGGGCAGTGGCTTTGGCCTGTGCTCCTCTCAGCTGTGATGTGAGCACCTTGGAAGCAGTAGAGCAAAACCAGGATACCAGAGCATTGTGCTGTTATGGTGGGAGTGCATCCCTCCATCAGCATGGCTTATGGGCTGGTTTCTCTTCTGCTAATCAGCACAGAGACCACCGCTGCAGTAATTCATCCCTGTGCCTCAAAATCTTCAGGGAGCAGCACGTGCAGCCACACGTGTCTTAAGAAAACACTGCAGTACTGCTGCAGGATACAGCCTGGAGCCAAAAACAGGGCCCACAGCAGGGGCTTGACAGTGGAGAGGCTGGGGGCCAGGCTGCTGGGCTGGCTGGCAGAAGCAGCGTGGATGTATTGGAAGGAGTTCCTTCACCGGGGAAGACTGGTAACTCTCACAGTGACGTTAATTATTAACTTCAGCTGAGAGCTGAAAGATCTAATTTCGTTTCTTGTTGGGTAATAGGGTGATTCATGCAGGGAAACAAACTGTGCTGGAAAATGGAATCTGTCTGTGAAAATAAGCATTCCTGCTTTCTGCTCAAAGTGAAGCCTGCTTCCTTTGAGCTGTGCTCCAGAAAGAAGCAGCTGATGGTGAGGTGACAGGAGCAGCTGGATCCAGGCCTGGATGTCCTCAGACTGGGCTGTGTGTGGCCCACGCAACCCCATCCCTCTGTCAGTAGGGCTGCTCCAAAAGTAACGCCTCCAATGTTCTGCAGGTGCAGATTTGTGTGAACACAGCATTCCAGCTCTGGTTCATCGCTGGTGAAAATGTGCAGCTATTGGTGGCGGCTGTGCTGAAAAAAATAGTGTTTTGTAGCTGAGACTTTGCTTTATTAAGTAGTGTTACTGTACTTTTGATAGCTGTCACAGTTCCTCTGGAAACAAATAGGAGGCATTACTTCTGGAGCGATGTAGGGATGCTTTAAGTAGGCTGCTCCTGCTTTGCAAATGAGATGCAAATGAAGCAGGTTGCATCAGACAGTGCTTCCATGTGTATTGTTTAGCTTTTGAAAAGAAATTTTGGTGTGTTTGTTTAAAAAGACAAAAAGAAACAGCTGAGACGTGAACCACTGGGGTCACCTGGAGCTTACTTTGAAATTTGTTTCTTTTTCCTCCCCAAAATTCTTACCTTTTTAAGATCTTTTAGGTGGAAAGCTTTCTTACGGAATAGTATTTGGAACCACTCTGGTGGATGCAGGCTGTGATGAACAAAAAACATTTGTGTGAGTTACGCCAAGATTGGATGAGCAAGACCTTAAAGCCTGATGCCGTTATGTAAATCCACTGCATTTGGGACAAGCTGTGGTCAACATGAAGTGCAGAACTACTTTTTTTTTCCCCCTCAGAATGCTTTTAAAAACCCCAGGAAACTCATAATTGTTATTTCTTGTGTTCTGATATTGATGCAGAGACTGAATGGGAATCAGATAATGTAACTGTAAAGTAAAAGGCGAGAGAACGGTGTGAGGTGTGAGCAGTGTGGATTCAAGCTGTGCTTGTTGAGAGGCACATGTTATTGCTAATCTGCTGACCTTTATATTCAGGAGAAGTTGTATTCTCGGTTCTTTGTAGGTCTCAAATTCACATGGTCATTACTTTTGCCACAAGACTGACTTATTCAAGTAGCAGAAGGTGTATACAGCTTCCAGAGGAGCAAGACCTCCAGACCATCAAAGCTTGCATAAAATCTTAAAAACAAAAATAAAATGAGGTGCATGGTAAAAAATAAAATGAGGTGCAGGGTAGAGTCATGTTACGGTGCTGTTGTTTCAATAGAGAGGAGTTTAGGAACTAGTTAAATGTAAGCATTCTTGGTGTGCCTGGGCACTACAGTCACAGAGCACGGAAGGAATGGGTGAAACTCCATGAGCAGCATGAACCCAGGTCCTGGTGAAGTTCTAGAGCCACAGCCCTTATTTCATCCTTTCTGCTGTCACAGTTGATAAGGCTTGCCGTGAACAAAGCTTCAGACAAAGTCTTTTTGTAGTAAATGAATGCACTGAGCGCTGAAATTGTAGAATGAAGTTTAGTGCCAGCAAAGTTCACTCATCTTTCCAAAATGGCTTTTGGGTAGCTCCGAGGATTTGTTAGCACTGTGCTTTGCTTTATAACATCCCTGCTTGTCCTTGCATGGCTCCAACCGTGATGAATCAGATTACATCGCATTACCTATAACTGAATTTACCACATTGTTAGTTGAGCACCAATTTTCTATGGCATTGTTCTCTCTGTTCTTAGCATTGCCACGGCGGGATGCATGTGCATGAATTGCAGTAGGTGTCATAATCCAGCATTAGTACTTTGTAATTGGAAGGCATAATTATTGACATTACAGTCACATTTGGTTTTTGGTTTGAGCAGAAGAGAAAAAATCTTTTTTTTTTTTTTTAATTTATTTAAGCTCAGAGCTCTATGTCTTTGCATATTCTTTTTTATTGCTTGCTTACAAGAGCCTTCCTCTGGATGCAAACTGTATGCGGACTTCAGTCGAGCGCATGCATTTAATCAGCAGTATTTTCTTGTGCATCGCCGCAGAAGTCTTTGAAAACAGTGGTTTTAATGTCTGCATTGCTGGAGCCGAGATAAGATGTCTCGGCTGCTAAAGCAGCATTGGGTCCTCAGAGCCGCAGATCCTCACAGTGACTAATGCCTTCTCACAACTCTTCTGGAAATGTGCTTGTTAAAGTATTTTCCAAGATGGAAGCGCTGCAGTAAAGATCTCTCCTTTCAGGGGCAGCAAGGCTTTGACAGCCTCACGGGTATTTTATTGCCGCGTGGTGTGGCCTTTATTGTCTTTTTTTCTCAGCACAGCCTGCCCAGGCAGTGCCTGGTGCTGCGCTCCACGTGACGCAGCCATCGTGCTGCAGCTTGGTTTTGTGGACACATACAGTTAAACACATCACCAGTGTTATCTGGGTTAGAAATGAGCCTCCAATTACAGTTTATCAGTGGAATTGCATTTTTATTGAATGCTTGTCCTGTCATTAAACAATGCAGTGGCGATAAAGCTGCCTGTTTATGGTCCATATACCTATGGTCCAGATACTCAAATTTTCATAAAACTTGCTTTAAATAAATGATTTTCTGAATATTTGCGTAGAACAGAAGCAGTTGCAGTGGTCACCAGAACATAAATTTAAGCTTTCAGGATGTGAAACGGGCGTGCTCTAAGCTGGGTACAGGTATAGGCCATATACGCGTGGGGATGTGTGTGGGTCCATCTCGCTGCTACCTCCTGCAGGGAATTTCTCATTTTTACAAGATCCTTCATGAGGTTTGAGGAACAAATGTTGAAGTAGACAAATGCAATTCATTGTTAGTTATGTGTTTAACTGCTTTCTCCTTGACGGCTGGCATTCTGGCAAATGTGAGTCTGTTGGGCATTCACCAGGCTGGGACGCAGCCATGAGGGCTCTGAGGTTGGAACTGCCATCGGGTGAATCCTGTGGTTTCAATTTTGCATTACAGTTGCATGTGGGGAAAAGCTACCTATGCCTTCTCAACCCAGTGATAAGCAAGACAAAGCAGTGCAGTGTTACATGCCAGTAATTGCAGTGAGAATATTCTGCTGGAGCTGCTGTGCTTCTGGAGGGGTTTCTGTAACTGCGTTGGTAAGAATGCAGCAGGGAATGCTTCCTGCAGGTGGTGGTGGGCTTCCTGGAGAACCTTCACTCCACGTTGTGTGTGAGTGTGCCACTCTTCTCCGGAGCCTGCCCTCATGTGACATTGGGTCTAAACAGCCTTTGTGAGACAATCAGAAAATGAGTGCAGAGAAGTAGCTCTGAAGCCATCCCGGTGCTGCTGCATTTCGGTTTACCCCTCAGTGAAAGTGAGCCTGAGGTCTGCTGTGTAGTGATGGTACTGTGAATGTTTGGGCCTAACAGCAGAACCCAGAGGAATTCCTGCCTGGGATGGTGAGGATGGTGCTGGGAGGTGCTGCAGGGCACAGCGCTGGCAGAGCAGCCAGGCAGCAGGAGCTGGCACTTCTCAGCACCCTTCTGCCGTGCACATGCAGGTTGCTCTTTGTCCCTCATGCTAGTATAGATCTCCTTGAAGTCATATGCGTGTTATTGCCTACAAATAAAATCTGAGCTTAATGTTTTCCTGCCTGCGTAGTGCTTAGCACAGTTGCTTCAGACCTGCTCTGCCCTCTGCCTTGTTTTCTAATCACGGCTGTTTTAAGTGCTGCTCGGAGTGCTTCACTTGAAAATAGTCTCAATTGTTGAGCTGCTCCAGGGTTTCATCATACCAAATAGCACCAGCTGAAGTCGGGCAGAAAAAAAATCCAGTCTGAGATTGGCTTAGTGAAAAGTAAAACTCTACTCCTGCTAGAGAAGATGCTGTGAAAGCTCTCATGCATCAACCTGTGACATCTTGCTACAAGTTTTTAATTGGGAATTTGAACCATTCTTTGTTACTGTTGGACATTTACCGACAGTTTGGGTTTTTGTATTTCTCTTTAAGTTCTGAAGTACTGCTCTCTTCTGTGTGCTCGAAGGTAATAGATCTGTCCAGACATTGACTGAGGGATAATGAATATCCGAAGATAACACCGCTGGCCTTGTTTCACTCCCCATGGTTGGCAAAGCTTTTATGAGGGTCAGGCAGCGTAATGTGATCATCTCACTTGTAAAAGCACCGTTGGTTTTTTGGTTTTTTTTTTGGTTGTTGTTTTGCATGCCAGAAACTTAGATATTTGTTAAAGAAAAGCTTTGAGTTCTAAAGAATCAGCTGAATTTCTGTGTCCCCTCCCCCCCCCAGGAGAAAATACCACCAAAATGTTGCTTTCTGTGGCAGGTTTTGCTATTACAAGTTTTTGGGGCAGTCTCTGTAGGTGAGGTTGGGATAGTCAGAGCCAGTGCTCAGCATATGCCTGTGGCAATGGAGGAGTGGGTGGTGGAACTGCAGGTCTGCACCCAGCTGGGGGCAGGGGATCTGATTGCCTCTGTGGCAATTAAAAAGCACAGGACTACTGCGAGTGGATGTTTATTTTCTCTTTGCTGGCACTGCTGGTTCTGGGAGACGTCAGCACAGCGTGCACGGGTCTTCTGGAGCCCATGTCAGTCACTGTGTGCAGAAAGCAGTGCTGCTGCTGGCATCGTTCCTTGGTGAGTGGTATAAGCAGCTCTGAGTGTGAGGTAAGAGAACAGGGCCGGAGCTGCAGCGCAGCTCGGCCATTCCTGACAGAGCTTCTGCATCCATTTTGGCACTGCTGCAGACCCCAGGTGACCTGGTTCAGCTCGCTGGCTGAAGCTGCTCAAGCATATCTGACTGCGAGGAGTAAAAATATCTACTGCTTTTTGTAAAAATAGAACACAGTTCACCTGGAGCTTGCCTTCCTCGTTTTGTTTTCCTTTTGATGTGCTAAAAATACCCTGTAAACAGGTTTTGGTGAGCTCAGTGCTTTGTCCCAAGCCCCTCTCTCCAGGGTTGGGCTAGGAGGTGGGGGTCTGAGCCCACCTCTGTGGTGTTGGATGCAGGGTCCAGCTGGGGAAAACGTGAACACCTTGTCTCCAAGTGCTGAGGTCTAGGAGTAGGCACTGTTATTACAAAACATCAGATAGTTGTGTTGTGTAAGCTGCGGGTTCCCACGCTCTGCTGTTCCTGCAGTGCTCACTGCTGTTTGCTTCATCCCTGCTGCTTCTGGGGCACATCCATGCTGTGTTGAGCAAAACCTGGCCCTGCGTCCTCCTAGTGGCATGAGGCAACCCAGGCCTTTCAATGTAGCCCTACAGGGCTGTGGTTACACTGTGACACAGTGCAGCTATTCCGTGACCCTAAATGCTCCTAGGCTCCCAGCTGTTCTTCCTTCCTCCCCATGCTTCCAGCTCTCATTTCTGCAGTTCTGAGATCAGCGTTAGACAAAATGTGTCTTATCTGCTTTGAAATAAGTTGCTCCGTGCCATGGGTGTGAAGAATTCTGCAGGGACAGTAAGGAGTGTTTGTCTCCATCCCGAGCACAGGGCAGGAGGAGCTCCCCATGCTGAGCTGCTGAACAGGGCTTTGGTTTGTGCTGGAGACTGCTGCCCTGCACCCATGTTGGTTCCTCTGCCCTGCGCTGAGCAGAGCGAAGGTGCAAGCATTGTACTGCACCTGTGCCCACTGCTGCAGTGAGATCTGAGCAAGAGCTGCAGGCCCAGCTGCCCCACGCAGACCCCTGTGTCAGTGAGGCCGTACGGGAATCACACTGGGGTTCATGATAGACACAGCTTCGTCCCACGCTCTTCTTGGCTGGCTCTGGTGACAGGGAGCTTTGGTGCTCTTGTTCCATTCTTTCTACTCAGTGGAAATTTACCTCGCTGCCTCCTATCTCTGCTAGAAATCAAAATTGCCTCTTCTACAGGGGGGGTAGTGGGGGGGAACAGCCGGCATTTCACGTTACGCGTTCCCCAGGTGAAACACTAGATTGCTGTCCTTTCACCTCGTTGCCCCAGTGACGGGAATTTATGGCCTCCACTGGTGCAGCTTCCGCGTACTGATCAGCGCTGCGGCACAGGGACGCGGGCTGGGCCTGCGCTCACCTGCACTGCCAGCACGTCCGGTAAGTGCGGCTGGGTGCGTGGAGCCGGGTGGGCACCTGCACAGTGCCTCAGCTGGGGGCAGTGCCTGGGGCTGCAGAGTGAGCAGCGGCGGCATCACAGGGAGCTGGATGCGTTGTTGTTGAGGGCTCTGGCTGGGGTTTGGTTTCACTGATGGTTTGGTCAGCGTTTCAGGGGTGGTTCGGAAGAGCGTACGGAGTGCTCAGTCCGGCGCATTGCTGCTCCTCTTCACTCAGTGGGCATTGTTCCAGTCCTGGTTTGCATTGATCCGGGCTCTCCGTGCATTCCACGCTCGTCTCGGTGTTCTTTTAATGCACGTTATGAACATGTCATGGGATTTTCTGTCCTACGGGAAGTTGACTTCTAGTTTTCCTCCTTCTATCAGGCTGCACTGCTGTCTGTCTGTGTTCAGGAATGTGTTTTTTGGGCAGCCGTGGGCAGTATGGCTACGCTGTGTGCACCAGGTCATCCCTTCCCACTGCATGGAGCGAAGCTGCACCTTGGGGAGGGGGGGGGTGGAGAACATGAGGGGCATGGTGTGGTGCCTCCATTTCCAGCATCCCGAGGGATGGAAGGCTGCTTGAATATTTACGTGACTGCTGTAATAGGTCTTACAAATGGTTTTGCTTTTCACAACACCTGGAGGGAGGAAATGTGCTGTTCACTGAAACGCAGATTTTAAAATGTGAATCATATGTATAAATGTATCTGGATAAGTATATGTGCAGACTCTCACAGGTCTGCAGTGTTCCTGTGTGCTACATTCCCTCACTGTAGGTGCTTAGGGTACGCTTGCTGTTGGTGTTGTTTTGTTGCACACTTGGCTCTGGGCTTTCTTGCACTGAGTCCAATATTGGTTCCCCCCACCCAGCCACCACCTCCAGAATGGCAGCCTGAGCTGCAGGTGGCAGAACGTTGCCCCTGTAAGCTTGTCCCACAGCACTGGAAGAAAGTATGTAACCTCTGACATCTTTAGGGAGGCAGGAAGACATAAACTCTGTGTTAATCATTGAACAAAGCAGAAGTGAGGGTGAATATGGCTAGCAGTGGAACTCAGTATAATGCTTGACCAAGCACCTTGTGCCATCCATCCCCACCGCAGCAGCTGTGGGACTGAGGTGAGAGCTGAGGGCAGGGAGCGTGGCTATGACTGACAGTGAGGCATGGAGAGCAGGAGCATGTCCTGCCAAGCTGCCAGCAGTGGTCCCACAGTGTGGTGGGGAAGGATGTGCTGCAGGGTGAGCCCAGCGCTTCCCCCCCAGCTGCAGATTACTCAGGGTGTGCTCCACCAGAGGAGGTAGGGCCCTTCATACAGCCACCCAGCAGGAGCATTGCAAGTGGTGTAAAGATGGGCATGGCAGGTTGATCACTGCAGTGATAATATCCAAGGCCACTGTGCGTGCTACTGAGTGCAAAACGAGAGCTTAAAGCTCCCAACCATGGCATAGGGAGCCACACAGTGCAGGTTTCAGGTGTTCCCGTGTTCCTGTTCGTGACCATGCAAGTGTGGCTCTGCCTGCTCCCAGTGTCCTCCAAGCAGAGCTGCGCTGACAGAGCGAAGTGAGGGGCTCCCAAAGCACCAGATCTGGACTTGTTTTGGTATTTGGGGTGGCTCTGTGGGTGGTGTGGACCAGGTACTGCTTCCATAGCACTTTTGTGTAACATTGCTGGGCCCCATGACCCCTCCCTGCTGGTCCAGGGATGTTGGAGCCACCAAAAACGGGAGCTTGTGCTGGGGGACATTGCTATGGAAGTGTACAGGGTGATGAGTGGCTCATAGAATTCTTTCAGCTGGAGTATTTTGCTGCCACTAAATAGCACTCTACTACTGGATTGATGTCAGTGATGTTCAAACAGGTGCAGATCTTCCTCCTCCATGGCATGCCACTGCGGGACCTGCAGCTGCTTATCTGCAGAGAACTGCTACGATTACAGTATTGTCTTGTGGCATTGCATCTCTTTGGCTTTTTAAGATAAGTACTGTGCAGTTAAACAAGTGGCTTATATAGGTCCAACAGAAAAAATTGTCTTCTTTTGTTCAAGCTTCCAGAATTCTGTATGTTCAGGGGTGTGTTTTGATGATTTTACATAGAAAATCAGGTCTTTTCGCTTAGTTTTTCGAACTCAACGCTTTCTGGTATAGATGCTTTGAGAGTACTATGTAATGTTGTGTAACAAACTGCTGACCTTCCCCAAATCATCCTTGAGTTCCTGCGCTTTTCATGTCTTCTCCATCTGTCTGCTCACACTGGAGGCTGCCGATGCTCTTCATACAGAAGTTGTTCTGAAGGCTGATTGTTCTCAGTGGGCTGAGATTAACGAGCAGGATCAGTATGTTTTATTATACTATTTCACTGGATATATTTTGTTAGCACTGATTGCAGTTGCAGTTGGAAAATGTAGACAAGCTTTTGCATGTGGATCTTTCTTTTCAGATCAGCTCTGTTTACTTGGTCTTCTTCATTCACGCAGTTTGAAACCAGGACCTGAACTGTGTGTTCCTCCGGATATCCACCACCTCCACTGCACCCACACTCTCATGTGTATGATCCGATAAGAGCTATAGCTCCCAGAAGGTTTCTTCTCCTTACCCCTCCAAGTGTGCTCCCTTGTCCCTCTCTGTGCCAGGTTCTGTGCTAGGATGGGAGGTAATGGCCTCAAGTTGCATCAGGAGAGATTCAGATTGGATGCTAGGAACGATTTCTTCTCCCAAGAGTGGTGATGCACTGGCACAGGCTGCACAGAGAGTAGTGGGGCCACTGTGCCTGGAGGTGTTCAAGAACCTTGTAGATGTGGCACTTGGGGACGTGGTGGGAGGGAGCTTAATGATTCTGTGGTTCTATTTAGGGATAATAGACAGTGAGCATGGTGGGATGGGTTAGAGTTGGACTTGGGGATCTTGGGATCATTTCCAGACTTAATGATCTACGATTTTTTCTGCACACTAGACACACACCAGCCCTCATAGAGCACATCTGGCTGGGTACCAATGTGCCTATATATGAGTGCTTTGTGCTGCCTACGTTTTATTTAGTCTGGAGGTCGAATTCAGATGACATGTAACTCAGCTGAGATATTTTCTGTGCTTCTGCGTGACAACTTCCCTGGAAATCTAGGTATTTGGAATGAAAACAAAAGGCAGGTCAGCATTTTCAGAGTATTCTGAGTATTGTCAGGTGATACAGATGGTCGGAGGCACTGCTTGTGGGCTGCACTGGTTCTGCATACTGACCTGAGTGCAGAAATGCCTGGCTGGCAATGGAGTGAACTGAGGGAGAGCGGTGCAAGTCAACACCTCCCACTGAAAGCTGTGTGTGTAAACAGTGCTCGCCCAGCAGCAATGAGCCTAGGTGCTCCTTAGCTAAAGATTAGCCGTGACTCCAAGCTGAGAAGGGGGCACTGTCTTTGGAGTTTGCATCCTACACCTCTGTCTCAGAGATTTCCAGTGTTCAGTGAAGATGTCCTGCAGTCCCCTGGGTGTTCAGGAAAGCAACCAAAAGAGAAAATCTATTTTTCTTGTAGAGCCTTCCAGAGGAGGGTGAGCAGAAACCTGTGTCAGGTGTGATCTGTTCCCGGTCTCCCACTGTGCCTAGCCAAGCAATCCTTTATCTAATTGTTATGGACACGCTCTGTTGCTGTGAATGTTTAACTCCTTCCTCTACCAGGACCCAACGTACAGGGGATAGGATTAGAAGAAGGGGCACATGGAGAGAAATGTTTTTTGCCTTTCACGTACCTCGCTCATTGCATGCAGTGGGGTTGATGAAGGTACCTTGCTGACAGAAGGACAGACTTTGAGTGTAGGTAGATGGGGCTTTATTACTAATGGAGATGGTTTTAATATAATTAAAGTTCTATGTTTATTTCACGCATATGGAAGTTTGAACGCTTACTTGCAAAAACAGTTTTCCTGCTTAGTAAAATGCAGGGTTATGGGTTGAGAGCACATATGCAAACAGGGAACAGGGCTGTATCTTTCACTGTGTTTTGTTTAAAGGATGAAGTGTGACCTAAAATGCAGTTTTGAGAATGTGTTTGGGTTGTTTGGAGGACCTCATGCTGTGTCTCACAGAGCCTGCAGCAGAGGTCCTCCAGCGTTTGGCCTTCCTCCTGGTTTGCTTTTCATTCAAGTAATGCAGTGAGGCAGTGTTAGTGCAGAAATAAGGTGCACTGCAGTGGAGTTGATGACATTGTGGAAGTGTGAGGAGCAGTTGTGATGTAGTTGCTGTTAGAAACCTTTCTGCTGGTCCCTCTTCATTTACGATTACAGCTTCTTATCCTTTATTTCTCTGTGGCGTCAGAACTGTGTGGTTCAGACAGCTTTTCTAACTTCTTCCTCTTAACAAAGGAATGTTCTTGATCCCAGTTTGACTTTAGTCTATTAGAAGTGCTCTTGAAGGTCAAGTATGTCCTGTAATTCAGGGGTAAATACTGACATTAACAGATTGAAGGAAAAAGTAGTAAAAACATGAAGAAATACATTAAATTCAGTTTAACTCCATCAAACACTCTTTTCCACACACTGCCTTGTTCACCTGCCCTGTGAGACGTTGGCTCTTCAAGTGCTTCAAGGTGTCCAACCTTCCAATGATCACTGACATCTCAGCAGGGCTCACAGCCCCATGGCTGCCGTTGGCTCCCTGCAGCAAACAGGGCAGGTGTAGCGTGGCCGTGCCAGGAGGAACCTGTGGGGAAGCATTACTGTTTCCCAAACGGTCTTCAAGGAACGGAGTCTCAAATTACTGTAATTGAATCCCGTGTCTCGCAGTTCTGGAGCACTTATCAGGAGAAAAAAGCGTAACTGATACAGGTGACTGCAGAACCTGTTTCTATAGAACCCCTTCCAGATTGAATTTCAGTGGCCTTCAAGTAACAAAAACAAACAGATTGAAGAGGGAGAAGGAAAATAGCTTGTCAGGAGCTGAGCATCACAAGGGCACAAACCAAGGCCATGCCCACTGGGACATCATCTATCCTAGAACACGTCCACGTCTGTTGGCAGTGCAGTGGATGATGTGTGTCTGCTGAATCCACCACTTGCTGCTGAAACTGGTTTTTGAACACTATTACTGAGGGGATGGGACAGGTTTAAACCGTTGAATTCTGAGGATTTATTCTCGTATGTTTTTTTTATCCCCCCTGGAAGAGATATCTAGGGTTTTATTCCCATTGCTGAACATAATGCTTACAGATATTTTCCCTTGTTTCTAAAGTGTCAGATTGAGAATCTGAGCAGAATGAATGAATGTGCAGAATTGATCAGTTCAGATTTGGAATAGGGATCACCTAGGGTTTGAAATTGAAGATGCTTTGATAAGTAGTGCTTTTTTGGGGGGGTTTTAATATTGCTATACTGTTATTACTACTTAGTTATTACTGGTGTCTGCTGTTATTTTCTTAACAACTGCTGCAGTTGTTAAGAAAACAACTCGTGTTTGTTATTCTTGGACAGATATGGTGTGTGTCTCTTTCTGGGAGGGTTGTTTCCACCTAACAAAGACTCCTGCTATCAGAAGACTGTCAATTCATTCACGGGGTAACTTGCTGTGAACTGGTGATCTTCACAGTCAATAACAGGATAAGTATTAAATCTTCTTTCTCTTTTCTTTACCAGGAGGAGTCTCGTATCCTCAGGGTGAAAGTGGTGTCTGGCATTGATCTCGCGAAAAAAGACATCTTCGGCGCCAGGTGGGTGTTCTGCATGGAGTATTTAATGCCTTTGAACAGAGTAAACTTAGCAGGGCAGAGAAACTTTTTGTCTGATTGTTAGTAAGTATGATGAGAGCTCCTGCGACTTGCTTACAACCAGTGCAAGTTATGCAGCATGTGCTGGCAGGACAGCTGGCAGTCACAGTGGTGGGTGACTGCTCACAGCCACTTCTGCCCCTGGAAGCCACCAGCTCAGTTCCCTGGTTCTGTGAGCGTGTGAAAGAGTACTCACACTAAAGCAGTGTTTGCAGTATTTACATTACTGTCAGCTGCCTGCCCCCATAATGCAGAAAAGGCTGAAGGCCACCAGCTCCCTCTGTCTGACTGGGAGGGAGCTCTGTGAATGTCTTTAATGGTGACTGGACAGACACTGAGTTTTCTTGGACCTGCAGCTGCTGCTGCAGTGTTAAGGATGGTACCTCTGAAAGGAGTGAGGCAATGAGTGCGTTTTCTCCTGGTCACATGATGACCTTTGAGAAGGCTCATGCTAAGTGCTGATGTGGGAGAGAATTCAGGGAGAACTCTGAAGACCTGGGGCTTTTCTCTTAGGTGGTGGTGCGTCTGGGCTTTATTTCCAGTTGTCTTAAATCATCCTGAGCTCTGGATGGGAGTTGGACTCGATCTCTAGAGTTCCCTTCCAACCCCTGCAATTCTGTGATTCTGTGACTTGGCACTTAAGGGCCAGGATTAAGTTTTTGGGGAGCATAAGGCAGTCTTCCTATCATTACTTTCTGTTCATCTGCAGGCTAAAATATAGAGCAAACAGACTGAAGTGGTGACTTTAGGCCAAAATAACAGCTGTCAAACAAGAAAACTGGGTTTTCCGTCTACCCTTTATATGGTTACTTTGTGTTTTCAGGTCTTCTGTTTTTAAATAATTAGTCATAGATTTAGGAATAGGTTTTCTCCCAGTCTCGCTTGTTGGGCAAATGAAGATTTCAAGAGTTGAATCAGAAAATCATTGAGAGACGCTGGTTCTGAAGCCAGAAGTGTCCAGAGAACATTGTATTTATTTTCTGGAGGTTAATTGAGGTTTTTGGCATTCTTGCTGTCTCAAGCCCAACTGTGAGAGAGCTTGTTAACTGCGGACATTGCAATCTACTTACAAACATTTTTAATCAGTTTGAAACCATCGGTATCCAATTTAGCTCTTACTGAAATTACTCTAATTTCTGAATGTATACACAAGCTTCCCTATGGATTCTCCTGTATTTCTTGAGTGATGCTCACAGATTGTTCATTAGCTTGCATATCTAGCTTAAAACTGAATATAATCAGCAATTACAAGTTAAATCAACTTTAATTTTTTGGGGTGAAATTTACAGCAGATGTTCCTCTGGTATTTGTGTGCAGAACACGCTAAGACAAAACTTTGTCCTTTTTTTTTTTTTTTTTAAATTTTATTTCCTTAATTGT
>VXAB01011893.1:195764-207601 GCA_013399175.1 Odontophorus gujanensis
TTTCAATTTTATTCTCCTAAATGTACTGTTCTGTGTTCTGACCACCAGCAGAGCGCAGGCACATGCGTAGCTGTTCTCGGAATACGTGTTTGCAGTGCAGACCAAAGCACTCCTGTTTGCAGTATGCTGGGTTGACCTAGACATACTATTCCAATTTTTTTTATTAACTTGATATCTTTAATTGGCTGGAACTTTTCTGCATTGTTCCCAGAGCTTTAAATTTCATTGCTTCTTTGGAAAAAAGCAAAGCCAGTGTCTGGCATAACCAGTCAGCTCATCAAAGGCAACTTCACACAAAAAAGAAAGTGTGGTGGCAAGTCCACAGAAGTGATCTGAGAGAAGTGGGAATCTTCTCAGTGGTCACTGGATTCACTGAAGGACACACTGGGAACTTCACAGTGAATCTCTTGCACTGTGTCATCTCCTCCCAGAACTTTTGTCAATATTTAAGGTGTCGTATTCAATAGAACTAATGTTTGTACAGATAGTGGATAGTTTGTACAGACAGGGGAAAAAAAAAAAAATCAGTGTGCAAAACCTTAAAAGTGTGTGAAATATGTGCAAAGATCTGTCGTGGGGGCCTCAGTCTCAAGCCAGGAGGACTTCCCCAAAACTGAGAGTTTAAAACAGAAGCTGGGAATGTTTCTAACTTTAAAGCAGTTCTTTTGTAGAAGTAAAACTAACAGCATCGTAACGATAAGCTTAGGAGGTGCTTGTATTGCTGCGCTGTCAGGCTGTCAGAATACCTTCTTATTTGGCTAAAGTTTCCATTTGATTTTTCTGTTTGCTTTAATAGCCTTGCTTACCTTGCAGAGATATTAAAATTTCATGCTGATTGCATCTTTACTGTGAGCTTTAGCATCGTTCCAACACCACTGCCAGAAGCGTGTAGTGCAGGACCAGTGCCATCCCAGGTTGGGCAGGAATTGAGGAGAGAGTGGTTAACTTCTCACAGTGGGGGAGCAGCAGAAGGGTACACAGCATCTGAACTGAGTAAGAGGGTGGAGGAAGCTTACAGGCACACTGCACCGAATGGTTCTTCCCTGAGTAGGAATGTGTTCAGGATCCCTAAGAAATTGCCATACCCAGTGCTCTCTCTCCATGTGCTTCCTTCCTTCTACTGATGTCAGCACCCATACGTTGTTGTTTCCTATATGCAGTTCTTACAAGCAACAAACATCAGCTTGAAGGAGCTTGGTGATGGTGTGACTTTCAGCACACAGGTCTCCGAGGTGGAAGGAAGTAACCTGACGTGGTGAGCGTGATGTGCTGGATTGCTGGGACTGCTGTTAGTGGGCTCAGAACAAAATAACTGAGGGACATGGTGAGGATAAATGGGCCTTGCACTGGGAAAGACAAAGCCCTAGAGGATGTAGGAAAATGCCCTGCAGTGCATCTTGCTGCAGACTGGGACTGGGCTGACTTACGGGGCTGTGCTGTCACTGCTGTCTCAGAGGGAAGTTGTCAGTGTGAGGAGACACAGCAGTCTGAGGCCTTCAACTCAAGTGTGCGCTGCAGTTGTGGTATACTCCAGTATGAAACACGAGGACTGCTGCGTGTGTTTCTGTCTATGGGCACATCCTGGGTTAGGGATAAGCATGGCTTTGGGTTTTTTGGTCTCTTTCCATGTGTGATAGCAAACTTTAAGAACAAATCCTGATCTTTGCAATGTCCTTCTTGGACAGAGGGCCACGTGACTGTGTCAAGCAATGAAAGAGCCCTAACATTACTTGAAGACCTTTTGGGACAGCACAGGTACAGGATAGCAGCCAGTGATGCCTCAGCAGCTGTGTCAGACAGTGCTGGGCACTGGAGCAGGATGGCGAGGTATCACACTGTCATGGTTTTGTGGTTTTTGTTGTGTTGTTGTGTTGTTGTCTTCAACTCCCAAGACACGACATGTCATGATGTGAAATATCAACAACACAACAAAAACTACAAAACCATGACACACAGCTGCAAATGTGCATTGTGTTCTGATGAGCCCCCACTTCCAACACCTTTCAAACTTCCCTTCTATATGATATTGTGTAGTATGGAATATCCTTTTGGCTATTCTAGATTAGCTGTCTTGCTTCAGTCCCCTTGTGCCCCCCCAGGTCCCTTACTGGTGGGACAGTAGGAGAAGCTGAGAAGGCTGAAACAGCCTAGGCTCTACACAGCAGTGCTCAGCCACAGCTAAAACACTGGTGTGTTATCAACAGTGTCTTTCTCTTAAAACCAAAACATAGCATCGTACCAGGCACTGTGGAGAAAAACAGCTCTGTCCCAGCTGAAAGTGAGGCAAGCTGCTTTTCCTTACAGTTGTACCACTGGAGAACAGCAGCTCCAGCCTCACTGGGTCCAAAGGCCATTTCTTGCCCGATTAAATCTGAAGGAAGTTTTACAGCGCAGAGCACTGGTGAAACCCATAGCCTTCTTCTGAAGGCAGCAACCATAACAAACCAGGTACTTCTGGTTTTTCTTCTTTGAGGCTCTTCTTGGCTTAGGAAATCATTTTTATAGTAAATAATGGTTTATGAGAGTTCAGAAACTTTCAGAACAAACTGGCAGATCATTCAGGATGTGGTGTACCGTTGGGTGCAGTAGCAGCTGTGAGTACCCTGAGGTGAGGGTTTGATGTGGTGAGCTCTGTCTGCAGCTGGGGTTGCTCCAATGTGGTGGTTGGTGTGGATGGAGGTGGGTTGGTGTACAGCCCGCCTTGTGTTCTGCCCTGCAGCATTGCCAGACACGGCCATCGCAGTGCATCGAGGATGGCAGCAACTATAACCTGGCATTTTGAGGATTTAGTATGTCTTGCATGCTTAACTCAGGGAAATACTACATTGCATTGTTCTTTGGTGCGCTGGCACAAAGATTCACCACCTGACATATCCCCTCTCTAAACTTCTCAAACATTAACTCTAAATTCAGATAGCATTTGTGTTCTTGTGCAATTAAGTAATACAAATTATAACATAATTAATCTTAATTGTAGAACATATCAAACAAATTATTGTTTTCTTTTTACTTGCACTCTGCAAGGATGCCATGAGTGCTGTCATGACCAAGGCCACTCTCTGCCAGGTCACTGTACATAAACGCAATTAGAGCATGGAGGACTGTGCAGAATATTCCTCTTCTGAATCCTGTATGTGTTCCTGTACTGCTGAACTCTGGGTGGAAGCTCTTGCCTAGTGGCTCGGACTCATTTGCTGAGCAGCCTGCTGCAGTGGATGAGTGCATTTCTCTTCCCTGAAGGTACTTCCAGTGTGGGCTGAGGTTTTGATTCATTTTGTCCCAAAATTGTGGGAAAGGAATGCCATTAATTACAGGCAGTGAGGTAGTCCTTTTCTGCTTATATGTTTATGGACAACTTGAGGGCCCAGAGGGCAGCCCCTTGTGCCGCTGTGTTGAGATTTGTATTGACTGATGGAATAAATCTGCCTCAAGCTGCAATCAGCAGCATTCTGCCTGATTTACTCATCAATTACCCTCTTGCAGTATCTTTAAACCACACTGAAAAAAAGAGAGTGATTACTTTATCACTGCGTACTGTGTATCTTCAGTAGCTTTTTAAGATTGAAATTCATCCATTCCGAAGTAAATGAAAAATGCAGCACTGAGGTGGCTGTTGGATTATTTAGCACAGTCCTGGCACGCTTTCTAAGTGCAGTTTCTGCATGCACACACAAATGCCTGGACAAGTAATGAGGTGAATGCACGCGTATGAATGAGAAGAAAATGTCTTCTGGTGATTTTCGGTGATGTGCAATAGGACACCAGCAGATACTCCTATCAAACAAACAGCTTTGGGAAGCAAAAGCATTGTGTAGAAGGGTCTTTTTGAATTGGTTAGTTGCTGCTGCCTTCTGAAGTGAGTTATGCAGCTGTCGGGAAGTGGAGAAAGGTGAAGTGCTTCTCAGATAAAATGCAGAACGTTCCAGCTGCACTGCAGCAGCTCGGTGTGGATCCCTCTGGCTCTGTGCTTTGTTCCTGCTCGTGTCTGCAAGGCACAGGCCAGGAGTGGGCCTGCTCTCCCTTCCCATCTCCGGTGTCTGAAGGCAGTGATATCACTCAGCTGTGTCAGTTCTGTTGTCGGTCAGACTCCAGCTTTCTGGTGGTTCTTTTCTTCCTCCTGCTGGGAGGAAGGCTGCTTGAAACCAGGATGAATTCTTAGGTTCCTGCATCTTCTGTTACTGCAGATTGGCAGTGGAAGCAGAGCCCACACCTATGATTGTGCCTTGTGCATGACAAAGACAGCAGATTTTGCCTTCCAGCTATTCTGTCATGCTGTGTCTTTAATTCTAGTTCAGTTGTAGCCACGCTGTGTGCTGCATTAGCTCATGGAAAAGCTTCACCCCTGGAAGACCCAACACGTGTTCTCCGTTGGGTTGAACATTAAAAGGAGCCTGTTTTGTCTGTTGTTTCTCGTCTACCAGAGGAGACCGACAAATCAGCTGCAGTAAGCTGCCCTCAGGAATTAACCCAAGCTTTCCTTAGCTAACCTGGCTGGTGCTGGCCCTGCTCCTGCGGCGCTGCCCGGCTGCACCCGGCGTTGCGCCCTCTGGTGGCCGTTCCGGCACGCGGCCGAGTAGGGGCCGGAGCCAACGTCCTGGGTTTTCTCTGAAATGACACGCTGTGTGTAAGAGTAGGAAGAACCCAAGCTGTTAGATTTTGAAGAGGGCTTACAAAGTGGTTTTCGATATCAACCGTTAGTCAAAAATCTTACCAGTTTGATTGCCCAGAGTTGCGGAGGTAGTTACGGAGGAGTGATGCAGTAGTGCTAAAGGGCATATGTGCCTGGGTGCAAACTGCACGTGTGCTGCTCAAGGCATTCGTGGAGGTGCAACAAAGCTGGAGAGCTCTGTATGGCAAACCTTCCAAAGGACGGAATTCAGCAAAGCTGCTCGGCCAGGTGGCAGTTGCTTGGGCAGGATAGAGCTCATACTGCATTTCTCTTTCCTTCCTCTAACTGGGGAAAGAAAAAAAAAAAGGATGGTTTAATGCACTGAGAAATGTGGTTTTCAAGGCAGTGCAAATCTTCTACTAGACTTTAGTACAGTGCCTCTGGTCAGTGTAAGTCTTTTGCCTTGCTCACTGAGCAGTATGCACGTTCTGTACCATCACTCCATGTACAATGCAGCTGTTTGGTACATTTTTCTCACTTTCTAAGTTTCAGTGGGTCACTGAGCAATTCAAGTTGGGTTTCACTGGAACATCTTCGTGTGCTGTGGTACTTCAGCAGGAATAAGCATCAAATAAGACTGTCTCAGTGTTGTGAACTCATGTGAGGGCTCCGTTGGGCACTGGGGTGAAACTGTGCTGAGCTCCTGTCACCACCGTCCTTACTTCTCTTAATGATGAGTGACTCAGCCCTGCTGAATGTTGAATCACTCTGGCTGTTAAAGACTGGTATGGGTCAGGGAGCGGGGAAGAGTTTGTGGGCAACACATTCTAAATGACAACTCGATACCAATGACAAACTGCAAGTGTTTGCAGTGCAGTGGAAACGAAGGTGATATTTACAGAGCAGAGGGAATGGCATGAAACCAGCGGAGAGCCGCAGCAAATGCGGACCAACTCGCTTCTTTGCATTCCAAAGGACGAAAAACTCAGAAGTTGAGTCTGATGATGAAGCACCATGTGGTGAGGCTGTCTTGGATGAAGGCAGCACCGTTGCTAGTTAACTGAAATCAGATCTGGTCATTTCTCTTTTTCCCCCCCAAACAAAACTGTACAGAATTCTTATTCATTGGGAGTGTGTAGGTGGACATTCAGTGATGGCATCTGTGGAGCTGATAGTCTGAGGCTGCTGTCTGCCATCTCCTGAAAGCAGGAAGAGTGCTCCAGTTGCTAAGCAGAGCTCTAATAAACTGCTAGAGAAGAGGAAAATCATTACATTCATTGAAATATGCGTGAATAGCAGGATAAAGCGTAAAGGATTGGGCTGAGTCTTCTTTATGTTCTGCCCTAGGAGGAGGTGTAACCCAGCAGAAGGAATCAGGTTCCGTGTTTGTTTGTTCTGTGTATAGTGACTGAAATTTCATAATTTGATTTTGCCACAACACAAAGCTCGAGTAGAACTTGACAAAAGAATTTTATTTCTCTCATGAAGAACAGAGTTTGTGTCTACAATTGGAAGTCTTAAAAACTCTTAATGTTTGCAGTTTTGGGAATAAGATACCCTCTGTTTTATGCTCAAAGTGTCGTGAAGTGTTTATTACAAAACTTTTCATAGATGACACTGCTTAGCTCAAGTTAAAATTTAAAAAATGCGATGGTTTTGAAAGTCGGTGTCAAAACACGCAGCTTTATGCAGTTCTTTTACCTTTTTAGAATTTTCTTTTTAATGGGACCAGAGAGCTTAAAAAATATCAGCATGAGCTCCTTTTGAAGCATCCTGATCCACTGGTACTGACCATTTCAGAGGGCTGTCAGTCAGTCTCACCCAGGCCAAAGGATGCCTGGGTGTGTGGGCACAGAATGGTTCTTCTCATGCTTTGTAGTTGCAGATGTCAGTTTGTTCCCCACCAGATAACAGCTGTCCCATCAGCGTGCTGACATTTGTGTTGAGTCGTTGAAGCAAGACAGGAAGTGCACGGCAGCCTTAGTCCTCAGTGCTGCAGTTACACCCATTAGTGAGGCAAAATGAACAGGGACCCAACGCGTGAAGGAGAGCAGCGGTGCGTGCAGGCTCACCCTGTGGAAATGCATTTGGACAGCACAGCGAGTTCATGCTGCGTCAGCGCTCTGCCCATCTCTGCGCGTCAGGTCGAGCATGGTTAAATAATAACTGTAGTAATGCTGGTAGAACTGCATCCTGGCTGGGTGGGGAGGGCCCTGGGGGGGTCCCTGTGTGCCCTCCCCCCCCCGGCTCCACATCTGGCAGCTTTGGGGATCCCCCAGGAGAGACTCCAGCCCAAAGAAATGAAAGTGGAGAATGGGTGCTTCCACGTGTAAAATCCTGGCTATTAGAAACGGCAGTTCAGCCTCATCTGAGTGAGTGAGATGTGGGAGCATTTGGCTGCCGAATGCAAGCCCCGTGGGGTGCATGGGTGTGCTGGTGGGACTGGGGCGCAGTGGGTTTGTGTCACGGGGCAAAGCTCCTGCATGGGCTTGGTTGTGGTTGGGTCCCCGCGTGGGGATGGAGCGGGGCGTGGAGGAGCAGGCTGGTGTGTTTTTGGTGTCGTTTTGGTAACTGGCAGCAGAGGGCACCAGAGAATGCCCTCAGCTTTTACCTCTAACCTCTACCGGGAGGGTCTCTGCAGAAGATGGACATTCAGTCAGAAGTGTTTTATCCATTTCTATGTATCGTGTCTGTCAGAATGCACTGGGTATTCCAATAGCTGTTGTATTGTAGTCCAGTGTTGCTTGCTTGAGGATATGGTATAATGTTGGTAGCGTAAACAATTTCCGTCATGTTATTGCTCCGCACATTAGTTTGTGGTTGGAGAAATTGCAAACACACATTCACATTTAAACTGTTTCTCACTTATTAACGAAGTGACTGCCTGTATTCAGCCACTCTGTTGTGACTGGTTTTTTCCACCTGCCTGGTATCTGTTACAGCCTCCCAGTTCACCTGAAACTGATCTTAAAAGGGAAAAACAGACAAAATCTTCATAGGAAAAACCCTTCTGGTCTTAAGTACTGGAGGGACAGCTTCCGCTTTTTCTTCCTCTAGTACTCATTACATGAAGTCATTAAGTGGAATAGGTCTGAGTGACTGATGACTGACCAATGTGACTGTGTCAAAAATGGGGAAGTTGCCAGAAGCGTTTTTCCTAAAGCTTCAGTGCTGCCAGTGAACTGGAGCAACCAGGTCAGTGTGTACGGTAAGTGCTGGCGATAACAAGTTCAGAACCACAGCAGCCGATGAACATTGCCTGTTGATGCAATTAAAAAGCAATCTTTTGGTCGTTTGCAAGGGGACTGGCGCTTGGTTTTGCCAGCAGAAGTGATGATGTTTGGTCACACAGCTCCTCATGATACCCAGCTTTGTACCGTGGGGGAGTGCTGGGGCAGTGAGTGCTAAAGGAGCAGCACGTGAGGGAAGCAAAGCACTTGAGGAAAGCAAAGAGGTTTTATTCTGCGGTATTTTGGTTGTTTGTTGTGGAGTGGAAAAGCGACAGCTCTGGTGTGAACCATGTTAGAACATTCTTCGTTTGCAGGTGGCAAATTAAGTTGCTCTGCAAACAAATATGGCTATTTTCGCACTATCTACAGCAGAAATGTGTGCTGGAGGGAAGTAAACTATAGATACAGGAACTCATTAAGGGCATTGGAGCTGTTCAATAAAAACATTACTAATTCCAGTTTTTTTAAGACTTGTTAAATAAACATAAGCAATCATTTTTAAGAACCTTTTCCAGTGGTTATTTTCCACTCAGTTCTGCAAGAGCCTCTGACAATGGCTGCAGCTTGGAGCAGGTACAGATGCAGTCATTGTAGTGCGTCCATCACACGAAATATTGAGTGAGATGTATGGAAGGAGATGGTGATCCTTTCCATGGACGTGTTGTCATTAGGTGGCTGTTCTTTAGCACTAAGTTTTAAGAGATTACGTGTGTAAGCCAGTAACTTCCACAAAGATTTGTTGTGTGAGGTGTTTTCACCTCACTTTCATTAAGCTTACTGTGGGCTCTTGGTGCACGGAGAAGTGGGTACTATTTGTCAACATGCCTGAGCTTCCCTACAAGGATTTCTGTGCTATTTACAAATAATTGGTGGGGGTACAGAACTTATTTTCCACTACCAGTTCTGCACCTTAGGCTGTTTCCACACACAGGTGGGTGGAAGACATTTCCCCACAGAGCCTTTTGATGCCAACACTGATTAGCAGAAGTGGCATTAAATTTCAAGTGCAGGAATTGCTACTCAAGTCTATTGGGACTACTGGCTACCTATGTACACACAAATAAAAGCTGAATTACTGCACATGGCTATTTGTAAACCATTTCTTTTTTTTAAGGCGGTTGTCACCATTGAGTGTCATCGAATGCACAAGAGGCCAGCAGCACTGTGTGTCCTGCAGGGAGGTTCAGGGAGGTGGTTGATTTGAAAATGAATATGAATAAAGCTGCTCACTAGCTCGCAGGTACAGGGCATCACCTGGCTGCAGCATGGAGGACAGGAGGACCACGGCTGTGGGTACGAGGGTGCACTGCTGCTGATGAATGGGAGCTGGTTTCTAAGTGTTCTCCACAATTGCGCAGCCTGTAGGGTTGTGCTGACCTGGTGTGCACTAAAATATTCTCTTGTGTCTTTGTCATTGACTGTGAGTTAAAGAACAGAGTTGCCTTCCCTGTGTATTTCCATTAAGGGAAACCTTAGAGAGGGTGTAAGATTTGCAGAAGGTACATTTCAGTCAGGATGACTTTGTAGAGGAAGTTTCCTTCATCCCCGTTAATCCTTGTAAGGATAAACAACAGGGTGCAACTGCATCTTGGCAGTGAGCTCCACCTTTGAAAGAGTTTTTAAAATAATATCTTAATGATCCTGAACACAAATCATTATTTCATGCCGGCCGGTGCTACCTGAGACAGGAAAAGCCTCCACCGGGCTCCCTCCCTACACGTGTTGGAGGCAATGAATTGTGGATTAGCCCTGTTAATTGATTTTTGGTGGAAGTTTAACTAGGAAACCGAGCCTGCTCACTGCTCTGTTCCTGCCCTCAGGCTGCTGGGTGCCAGGGTGCAGCCAGCCTCTTGCTTGCTTGCTGTGCACGGCTCCCAAAGGGTGGGACTTGCTGCTTTGGATGTGTTATGGGCACAGACTGCCTTTAGCTCAAGCAACCATGATGCCATTGAGTGTGAGTAGTGGTTGCTTGTGTGGATGCCCAGCTGACACTTCTCTAGCTTTAAAGCTTTTTTTTCTTCTTTTTTTTCTTTTTTCCCCAGGGCAACCGTGTGCTATTACATATTCTGTAGATAGCATTTCTGTCAGGGCAGGGGGAAGTAATGTGCTCTCTCAGCCAGAAGCTTTAATTTGGACATGCTGCCAAGAAGCAGTCTGTCTGTCTTTCTTAGGGCTTCACCATGAAATCATCATCGGGTGCATTAAGGACAGGGCAGCAGACGGAGCTTTCAGTTCCCTTTTTTAGTAGACTTATTAGAACCACAGAGAGTGCGTGCCCGTGCATTGCCCTCATGGTGTATCCTAAGGAGAGGGGGGGGCAAAAGCATGGAAAAAGCGCACACGGTATCCTTGCTTTTTCCTGCCATACTGATGATCAAACTAGCTTAGATACTTGTTCTGTTTCTTAATAAGTGGCTTCTCTGTCTTTCTGGGACACGTGAAAGCAAGATGCTGTTCTTGTTCTGAGAAGTAAATATATTATTGAGCTGTTTTACCATAAATAGATAAATTAGAATTTAATTCAGTAATAGCTATCAGGAAACTTAGCACTACGTTTTCAGCTGTGTAGCAAGAGTGGATAATGCTGAGAGGGGGAGCGAAGTTGGACTTCCCTGTTCTGTTGTTACTTTTCCAAACAGTAACAGGTCTGCAGGTTTGGGCTCCTGTGTATGGTGACTTGAAGCTGATATATGAAAAGTGCTGCTCTGAGACTATGTGAATACATATATATATGATTTTCTATTTCAGTCGAAGATGAATGAATGAATTTATGTGGAAACATAATGAATAGCATAATGCAGTTAAAATTATTTACTTAAGCCTCTGATGGTAACGAAGTGTTGCTGCATCTTCTAGTAACATTTAACATCTATCTGTACTTACATACGTTACTAAAGAAATGAGCACAGGCTGGTGCATTACAGCATATGGAAGGGTTTCAGGAACTTTCTTTTGTTTGACAAGGTTTTGATTTCGGTTCAGACTGAATTTCTCCAAACTTCTGTTTTGAAATAGAAACTTGAGGCCAGGGTTAGTTGGTTTTCAAGAGCTGATTCTAATGGGATAATGGAAATTATACTCTTATTAATACTTTTTCTATCCACTGTGAGTGTCTTCTCTTATGAATCCAATTTCCTTGATTGAGAAGGAGCCTGCTACTGTTGTTTAAGTGCTCCTAATTGTGGACCTCTCCAAGGAAGTCTGTTGGTAGCGATTTTTGTTTGAACTGAGTGACCCCATCCTCAAAGTGTATTTCAGAACATACAAAATCATCCTTTTCCTTCAATTTGATAAAAGCATGTAGAGGGGTGGGAAGACATTTCCTCTGCCTACCCTGAATTTCACTCAGTTTTGGTATTGCTGTGTATTTTGGTTATCGTAAATTAGGCTTGAGAAATCAAATACACACACTATCTATAAATTGATTTCAAACTTCTTTCCTTGGACCTGTCTCAAATTGTGTGGGATACTTATGCATGGTATCTGTTGTCAGTCAGTCTGAAACTAGGTTGGTTTATTTGTCAGCATGCAGGTTTTGATAGAGTGTGGTGATCCAGCATTATGTTTGGGTTTGATTAGCCTCCAGACCAGTTAGTTTGGGATTACATAAGAATCCTTTGTTTGAGAGATGACGTTGAATTCTGTGACCAGGATTGGAAAACGAATCATTTTAGGAGATCACGCTTCTTAACTGGATCAATTAGTATGCCCAAGGAGATGTCTATTTACTGAGCAGACAGCTGTAGGCTGTGAAGCTGTTGTGTGGTGGAAATTACTTATCGTAGCCCTGCACTTCAGTCTTCCCTGGGCCCTTCTTGCAGTTGGAAAGTGTGATGGTGAATCTTATCAGAACCTCATGCAGCAATGAGTAATAGCACGCAGGAACAAAGCTGAGCACCCTCTCGGTGAATTTTGATTGATGCTCATGGTGTGATTTTGTTGGGTTTTTTTTTTTTTTTTTTTTTTTTTTTTTTTTTTTTTTTTTTTTTTTTGTTTTT
>VXAB01011893.1:207805-224686 GCA_013399175.1 Odontophorus gujanensis
TCTCTTTCCCTTATTTGAAAGCAGCTGCCTTCTCTTTTACAGATGTAGCTGCAGAGCTTTGACAGGCAACCACGAAGCCCTGTACGCATGAGCTCTTCTCAAATCTATCTTAATATACGCAATCTTATGACAAATAACCATCTCTGTAGCTAAGAACTTGATCTCCTGTGATGATTCACGGCAAATTTCTTAACTCTAAAATAAGGCATAGTTTTCTTGGTTCAATCTAGTTTTTTCTCTAGCTCTTGTATGTGAAACACTACCATTAAACGTATTTCTGTAGAGTATGTTTCTGTTACTAAAAGTGCAGTGTGCATTTCAGGGTTTTGCTTATTCATCCTAGAACTGCCTTCATAATGCAGCCATGGAGAATGGGAGTTTTGAGTGCCACTGATGCAATTCCAACTGAAGAGGTTGCTCCCTACTCAGAGGATTGTTGCTTCTGTTGACCATCCATGTGCATTTGCCCCCACAAGCTGTTCCAGCCCATTCATGGCTTGCTGAAAGTGGCTGGCTCTGACTGGTGCCTCTGCAACCACTCGTGACAGGAGCAGGCTTGGGAGCAGCACAGGAATGACAGCACCAGCAGACCGTGCTGGGATGTGGTGACATCATCTGCCTTGGACATGCTGTAGGTGGAAAGGAGCTTGTGGAGAAGGACCTGGGTGTCCTGTTAGCCAACAGGTCGGCATGAGCCAACAGCCCAGGTGTTCCAGAAGGCTAGTGGGGCGCCCCTGGGGTACGTTAGGAGCGGCATTGCCAGCAGGTTGAGGGAGGTGGTCCTCCAGCTGGGGAGGTCACATCTGGAGTCCTGTGCTCAGCCCTGCTGTACCCCAGTACAAAAGAAACCTGGAGAGAGTCCAGCGGAGTGCTGCTGGAATGCTGAAGTGCCTGGAGCGTCTCATGGGGGGAAGGGCTGGGGCAGCTGGGCATGAATACCTGGGGAAGAGAAGGGGGTGTCTTACCACTGTGTGTGAGTATTTGAGGCGGGGGGTGTCAGGAAGATGATAGGGCCAGACTGTTGTTGGTGATGCCCAGAGGTGACTTTTGACAAGGGCACGAATTGAAACAAGGGAATTTCTGACTGAACATGGGGAAAACCATCTGTACATAGTGCTGGATGCTGCGGGCTCAGGTATGCCGGCTCGAGTTGGAGACTGTGCCACAATCTTCCTGGGCATGTGCTGAGCCAGTTCTCTAACCAGCAGAGAGCTGTGTGTGGCAGACAGAACAGAAAGCAGCTCTGTGTTGAGAGTCCAAGCAACTCCAAGTTGGTGCACAGTGTTGTCTACCAAGTGCCAGAGTGGACATGAACTGTAGTTCATGCCTGCACAGCTGAGAGTGCAGAAAGTGCTTACATCAATCTGCAAATCAGTGTTAACATAATCACACAACACTGTGGGATGCTACATGGTGTTCAAAAACTGGATTTCGAGCATACCTTGATGCACAGGCAGTGAGGCTGCAGAGGCTGTGTAGGGAGCAGCCATGCCAGTGCCACCAGCTCCGAGGGCTGAGGTGGTCATTGGGCCTGGGAGGTGCAATGGAGAAGTGAAAAGTGCAAGGAGAAGACCTGTGAGCACCAAGGCTAGAGGAGGAAGCCCAGAAAATTACCAGTTGTTTGGTTTTTTTTTCCCTTCCTTCTTCTTAGTGTCTGGGTTAGTGAATTGTCAAAGTGGAAAAATACCAGCCCTCGGTTTCCATGGGCATTGGGGAAGGTGGGATTAGTTCCTGTGAAATACTGTGATACCATGGAAATTGGAACCTGAGAGCAGCCTGTGCAGAAATTTATTGTTCTATCTCCAGAACAAGGCTGAACATGGGCAAAACACATGGCTGGGGTGGGGTAACCATGGCCACATGCAGCTGACAAAGGTGCAGCCATGACAGCTGTATCCCTGTGGGCATCCTCCTGCATCCTTATGGTGGGGTGGGGGAGAAGGGCCAGGCTGTGTTGTACAGATGTCTCTTCTTACTGAAATAGATGGTGTGGGTATGGTAAAAGCAGCAGTGGTTGGGAGACCTCTCCTGACATGACTGGGCAGAGATATGGTCCAGGGGCAGCCATCACTTCGTGCTGCTGCCTGTGCTGTACTTCACTCCACTGGCATAGCAGCCAGTGTTGTACTCCATTGTTCAGTAGTAATTCCTTTTTAATTAATTTCCCTTGGCACACACAAATATTGGTTTCTGGGAACTTTTGGCAACTTATGGTTGCTGTCTGCTCTGTATGTAGAAAGCAATTTAACAGAACTGCAGTCTGAAAGGAAAATTAATTAAACTGCAGTCTCAGAGTCTATCTTGTAGATGGCAAACTAATGTTGTCATTAATTTGTGGCTCTGTTTGCACCAGGAGAAAAAGCCGCCTTTCCTCAGGTGAGGGGTGAGTTCTGTTCAAGCACTGTGCATCTCATGCTTAGCAGAGAGACCTTTGGGAAGCGGCTGCCCCAGCAGCCAGCAGTTCACTTTTGTCTCCTGCAGCTGCATGGGGAGTAATGTGACATTTCGTAGAGGAGTAATGAAGGTTTATTTCTCGACAGTGAGCACATGGTGTGACTTCACATGGATGGAGGCCTTTTTGACGTTGTATAGCCCCATTCTTCACAGTCTGATGGTTGTGCCAGACAGCGGCAGTGGCCAGGAGAGCGCACTGGCCCTGACGATCACCGCTGTTTGAATCATCACCTATGCAAGAAAAATAATGAATTCAGGTCTTTCAAGGAGAGATAAAGGAGTGAGACATGCATCTGTAGGGAGAAAAGGAAGGGAGGGAAAAACAACAACGACAACAAAACCAACAACAGCTTTTATAGAAAAAATGAACAGTTTTGGTCTTCTGTCTACCAATGGCTTTAATGAAAGTTTGTGGCCTTGATTAATGTGTGTGCCATTCACATATCTGTGACAGATGTGGCCAAGGTTGACCAGCTCCAGCAAGGCAATGACGGATGCTTGTCGTTGCTCAACCTGTGGGGCAGCAGTGTCTGCTGCTCACTGGAAGCTACAGAGGCAAGTTGCTTTCTCTGAGGAGATAAAGTAAGCTGCATTTTTCATACAGGTGTTGGCGCAGGAATTATTGGGGAATTGAATTCATGAAATTCAACCCTTGTTGCCAGGTTCCCCTCCTGTTGCAGAGGCCAGTGTTTCAAGTCTCTTAATGGAGATGCTTTTGTATAAAAGTTCTGCACCTGGCATAAACTGCGAGACAGTTTACCTCTGCTGCTGTCCTCAGAATTTAACTAAAACAGGAATGCTATTTATTTTGTGAATTCTTAGCTTATATCTCTGTGTACATCCTCTGCGTCTGTGTTGCAAAGTCAAGATTTGAAATGTGTTCTGTTGTGCAGTGTAATGAACTGATTTTTGATTCATTGCTGTGTTACACTGTCATTTATCCTGATATTCAGTACAAAATCACAGAATCACCAAGGTGGAAAAAGACCTCCAAGATCATCCAACCATCCACCTATCACCAGCAGTTCTCTCTAAACCACATCCCTCAATGCAACATCTAAACGTTCCGTTGTAATACATTTGACATCTTCTATTTGTTTGTAATTCATCTCCACTGGTTGTCTGGTATGTTTTATGTGCTTTCACGTATAAAGTTTGGTTTACACCATGACCCTATAGAAAACACTGTGTTTTGTTTCACACTGAGGAACAGTGAGTCCAGTCCGATCAGCAGCTTCAGTGCTGCTCTTCTCATGGGTGCTATCCTACATAGAGACTGATGCTATGGAGGGAAAGAGGAGTAGCTTCTGCAACCTCTTAATTTCTTTTCTTAACCAAAAAACTGTCTGATGTCAGCTGGGAGTGGGCTGAAGGGGAGAGCACTGGATCTGTCTGAGGACTGGAGGATCTGTAAACACATTGCTCATTGCTGTGAAATTCCACATGCACCAACACGTGTTGCTCAGCGCTAGGAGTGCCAGGGGGTGATGTGGGTGACAAGGAGCAGTCACAGTTAGCTGTACAGGTGTGTCTGAGGCAGTGCAAAGAGCCACGGGTGCCGGTAAAGCTACTGGATCTGTTGGTTCCTTTACCTTGCCTGCGTTTTGTGCTTGACTTGATTCTGTAAAAACTGGTTATGTGACTGGTTCTGACTCAAGCTGATACTGCTAAAGCATCCGTTTCTGGTTAGAGACTCACTGTGTGTCCTGTGACGATGTGTGCTTTTCTTAATCTGCTGAGGGCAGGATCTTCAACTACTGGACCTCTGGTGGCATCACTTCCGAGGTGTTGTGTTTCATCTGCTGCCCTCCCTGTGTTTTGTTTTGTTTGCATGGAGGATAACAGAGTGCAGTAGTTGCCTCTCTTGCTGTGTTCCCTGTTGCGTGATGTTTGTGGTTTCAGGGACACGTTTTAAGACCTCAGTGTTGGAAGGTGTCCCAGTAGAAATAAGCATCGTTAGGAACCCTCATTTAAATTTCTAATGATAAATTACATTGGGTGGCTCTTTATTTAGCTGCTTCATGTGGCACTGTAATCCACGACAACTACGGGTTTGTAAATGTGCATGTTAATAAAAGAGACTAGCAGGCCTCTTTTTGAAACTCACCAGCTTCTGTCACTCCTGAGCTCAGTGCTTCTGTCTGTTTCTATCTGCAGGAAATAAGCACTGCACAACTACTTTCCAGCAGTGTATTTTTCTTTCTCATCCCTTAGAGCTCTTTAACCTACGGTGACATTTCCCTAACACTGTAGTGGGTTTGATTGGTGCTGAAATAAGAGCATTAACCAGCAAGACCTGTTTGTTCTGGTAAAGGCTTCTTATGGGACTGCTGGGAAGAGCCCTTCCTCGGCACCTGCCTTCCTCTCTGCCGTGAGTGTGTTACTTCCTTTCCCCATGACTTGTTGCAGAAAACGGCTCACTGAATGTTTATAGATGAAGGATAACCAGCTCCTGATTTCCCAGTAAACCCCACACTGACAGACAGTCCTGAGTTTCCTTTTGTTACGTTAAATCTGACAATTTTGGGTTTTTCGTTTGAGGTTGTTGACAGATTGGTCTTTACAGTGATCTCCGCTAGTGAATTAAGTGAATTTAATGTGTTTCCCATGTCAACCATGCTACTACAGGGCTGGGCTTTCCCTTCTGAGATGACAGTTTGCATTTGGGTTTACGTGAGATGACATTTCACACCTGCAGTTCCTTCTCTGGCCGAGCATCACTCACATAACTCCTTTAAGTTAAGCCCGTTCCACAGTGACACAGAGTGCAGCATCCATTGGTGCAGATGTTGCCTGGAATTCCTCGGGAATCTTTGTTTTTCAAAATTCAGGTGTTACTGAGGGGGGTTTCTCATGGTTTTGCTTTTTTTTATTCTAATGGATGTTTAAACTTTGTGAGTTGTTTTCTTGGTGCGTAATGGCACAGGAGGAATTCAGATTGAGACCGATGTATGCAGGATTTCCTTTAGAGCATTTGTTTACCTTTGGCTTACGGACACAAAAAATGGCCTCAAGGAAAATGGGGGAAAAAATACACGTTTGCACTTCCATTCTTGCTACGAGGTCGGAAGTGTGTATATATGTATATATTTTTTTCTTATGATGTTTAGAAAACTGAACTTACATGCTCTGGGAATTTTTCAGTACAGGAAAAAGCTAAATCTTGTTACTAGAACGCTGCATTTTAAAGTAGGATCCAAGGAAGGTGGAGGCACTGTAGGTGGAGTTTGCTATATGATTTTTAACTCCCTTTTTCACCCACGGGCACTTCTTTGCAGCTGTCTGTGATGTGAGTCACCATTATCTCTGCCAGCTCTTCGAGGGCAGCCCTGCTGAACGCCTTGTAGTACCAACTGAGGTGTATGCCTTCCTTTGGAAAAAGAAAATAAATTATAACAGACTGGGAGGAGAATGGGAGGCCTGTGAAATGGCTCTGGGACTTAGTACAAAGAGGTGAAATTTTTGCTTACACGCAGTGGATTGCAGGTTTGGCTTTTTGGTGAAGTGTAAGGTAAGGATTTCTCTTCTTCCTGAAAACAGACCTCCCTTTGTTGTAGTGCAGGTATCACTTCTGGCTTTGCTGTAGTCACAGTATGAGAACCTTCTGCATGACTGCGAGAAAAAAATCTACCTTATTTCTCTTTTAGAAAGAAAAAACTCATCCTAAATAAAAGAGCAGATGACATGCTTGGAAACATTTTCTGTAGTCATTTTCTGTATGTTTTCCTTGTACTTTTCGCTGCTTGCAGCGGGAGGAACAGAAAAATTCATTGGGGAAAATGTAACCGTGGGATGAAAGTGATGGAAATTCTACAAGATACTACTTTATATGACATTCAGTTTTTACTGCTCTTCATGTAAGTTTGCTAGAAGTATTTAATTCCTCTCCTAACCTCATCTAATCATGTGGATTTTGAACTTTATCATGTCTGAATCTGAAAATCACCATGCAAAAGGTAGAGATGTTTGAAGATTACTTCTTGCTGTCCTATGTGCGTGCACAGTGTTGTCTCTAAGTGTGCTTACATGAATCTGCAAAGCATTTTTCCAGGAACTTCCTCCTGCCAGATGCAATCAGCAATTGGCGTTGAGGCTGAAGGCTGCTCACCTGGATCCCAGAGTTTTGTGGTGACTCATTGAGGGGAATAGCTTTGAAGACTGCATTTTACTGATCTGAATTTGTAAATTATTTTTGAAGGTTTACTGGCTGTGAAAGCATGTTCATAGGAGAATGTACTGACTGCAGCCTACAAGAAGTTGACCTGAATGTCCTCTCAGAGCCAGTGACTTCATACAAAATGCTGAGCTGCTGTGGGTTGAGCTCATTCTGGTACCATTGTGGATCCAGTTCTGCACCTGTAGCATTTGTATCTCAAGGTCTTTGGAGCAGATGTTGCTCATGGTTGTTATCATGACAGTTTTGTATGGTAAAGCTTTTGAAATATTGAGCCCATCCTCAAGGAAGCTCTCTCAGATAATCCTCACTGCCAGGTTAGAGGAGCAGTTCTGGAGAAACGTGCTGGTCTTCAGCCACATCCTGAGCTGATGCTGTCTGCCCAGCAAGCACGACTTATGAGTTGGGATGTGGTGCTTTCAAGGCACAAATCTTGGTATGACATGGAGTACTCAATTTTCTTTCTGTTGAGTAACTGGAACGATGTTTTTGTGCCAGTGCTTGCATTTTCTACTGTTTACAAAGTCCTGGTCAGAATAAATAATAGCCTCTTCTGGGACTGGGGCAACAGATGTGCCTGCAAAAAGAAAAACAAAAGAACCTGACAGGTGAGTTCTTGCAGGTCTAATTGTGCTGGTGTCCCTCCCATCATACCTGTATGTTTTGTTCCTCCTGTCTTCTATCCGTCATGCTTGGAAGATGGCAGACTGGTTTGGTTCCCTTGTTCCATGTAAGGAAGGGATGAGTATAGTGAATGCTGTGATCTCCAGTGGTGGGGCAACTGTGTTGGACATCAGCTGTTCCAAACACACTCTGCTTATGCTCCTCCCTCCAGATGTGACCGAGGTTTAGTTCAGTTATAGAGCTAAGGTCCTGCATTGTTGTATGGCCAAATGTCACCTGTGGGAAGCAGATGTGGCAGCGGCTGTCCTGCCAACAGCAGAGGTGCTTTGAAGCTTCAGCCACAGCCAGCTGCTGTGGTGGAGGGTGGGTGGTGAGTGCTTCCTTCTTCCTACAAAGGGAGATGAAGGATTCTGCCTGCAAGGCTCAGTGTCTCGGGAAGGATTTTGCTATATCCTCCCATCGCTGGGCTCTGGAGAGAGAGAGAACGGGTAGGTTTGGTGGGGCTCAGTGATTGGGAGAAGGAGTGGGATGAGCTTTGATTGATGGCCAATATAGATTGTCTATTATGACCTTAGAAAGGTAGGAATGTGGACGTGTTTTCAAGAAAAAAAAAAGCCTTTTCTGCTTTCATGTTTGAAGGTATTCGTTATTTCTCTAGACACAATTACATGGGCTGATAATTAGTTCCTTACGTGTATGTGCAACAGAGGTGGGAAAAAGGTAGCACAAGGGGAGCGCTTGTTTCCTAGAGAAGCTAAATCATCAGCTTGTTCAGGACTTGATTCCTTTGGAAGATTGCAGCTGTTTTGAAAGCTGAAGTTTGCCTCCATGTGAGAAGCTTGGCATGCACTTGCATAACAAGTGATACTAAATGTTATACTTGGGGAGGCGTTTTCATGTTTTTCAGTAAAAATAGAGCAGCGCGGTGCTCTGTAGTTTCATTGTTCTTTCATGTATGCCTGTGCTCTCCACCCCCTTCTGGGGCTTAGAATAAAGAAATAACAAATTGGATCGCTAGCAAAGGGTTCTTTGAGATCTGTTTTCAAAGCTGTTTCATGAACAAATACTGAATGTGAATGCAGGCTAAGGAAAAGAATAAGAAACTGGTCATAGGCACCAGTATTATAATACCCTGAAATAATGCTGTGTGTAGGGGCTGTTGGTCAGTGCTTTCAGTTGTCCTCTTTTTGGTGGTGCCTTTTTGAGCTGAAATTGTAATGAGGGACGATCATTATAAGTCTACGCTTGTCTGAGACTGAAGAAAAAGCCAGACAATGAGAGTTGGTGAAAAGATGACAAATGGGTAATGCCAGATGTGTGAGCGATTTTCAGAAGGTCAGGAAAAGCACTTAAGACCTCAGTGATTTTATGTCTCTTGATCTGACAAACTCACTTTGCTGTGCCTTGTGATTATGATTAGCATAACTTTGCTTACAGCTAATTATCTTAGGATCCCAGTTTATTCTCCAAAGAGCTGTTACCAGCTGCAAAGTGCTGCTAATCTGGGCAGGTTTTGACAATTTCCTTAGGTTTAGGCAAATCGCGTTAAGATGGATTGTTTTTAACAGTTTGGGGAGTTCTGTAAAGAGGAATATTATGGATAAGTGATTAAGAAATCAACTCCTATTCATCTCTAGTCACTAGTAACATTGTGACTGAGCTTGTTTCTTTTTTTGTATGTAATTATGACTTCAAAATCCTACTTAGATCCTTGTATGCCTAGCAGCACATACTGGGTGTATCTGCTGGCTTCTGGTTTTCATGGGTGATGGCATCGTACAAGCAATTCAAAGCACTGAGACTGTACTTTTCTGCCTGTAAGTGTATCTGTGCCAGACACCTTCCTTGCACCTGGCAGTTCCTTTGCCTTTTGCTGTTGCTGCATTTTATTAGGAGTGTAACTGAGGTTGGCTCTTGATATCATCTTTACTGCGCTACTTCGGAAGGAGTCTATAGCAGGTGAAATAAACTTGCGCGCACTTCTTCCCCTCCCCCTTAATCTTCTTTATGAAAACAGATTCTCTTTTGTTAAGACACATCCTTATAGACAGCGTATTGCAGCATCACTCTTTGTTCCAGTAAATGCAGGTTCATTATGCCCAACGGTTATAATCAGCTGTCTCGTTAATGGGCAGCCTCTTGGTTGTGGTGACCTTGTTCGCATTGTGTGGCTTTCAGTGTGGATCTGTCATCTTTCTTTGTTGGTGTCCCTGGTGCTGTAATCCTTCCATTTGAAAGCTGGCCATGTCAAATCAGGAGGGGCTGGCTGTAGGAGCTGCCATCTGCACTGTCCCCAGGCTTCTGTTCCATTTCCTGCGTTCACTCTCAGTCTTTACAGTAACGCTACCCGAGCACCACTGTAAATTTTCATTTAGATGCTAACAACACTAACAGCTTTCAACAGATTTCCCAGAGTTCATGATTTTCTTCCATTTGTCATGTAGCTGACTTCATTAAGTTTGCCTTTTAACACTGATACTGGTTTAAATAAAAATCCATGCAGACCAAGTTTTACACTGTGATGTTGCTGTGTTTATACCCTGAGCCTCCTACCTTCTGTCCAGCGCAAACCCCGTACTTTTTCTGAAAATTACTTCTACAGGAAGTTTTTGAAGCAAATTTTGGAGCTGTTATTAACTCAAATGTACCTGTCAGATGTGTGATGTCATCTGCATAACCTAAAGGGCTTGTTTCCACTCATCCGGTGTCATGCTCTTAAATTTGTGTCGCATTCAGTTTTAAAACCTGATGCACATCAGCAGTGATTGAAGCCAGAGACCAATGCTGACACGGAACTGTGGAATGACAGACTTTTATTTGCAACTTATTTTTAGAGCACAGTGGAATACTCATACCTCAGTTTTTATAGTTGTGGTTACCAGGAGTGCCATATGGGATTTTTTATAATGCTTTCTTCAAGAATGAACTTACTCCCTTATGAAAATCGAGAAGATAATACTTTATTTTTTTTAATCCCCTGCCTCACCCCCCCCATCATAAAATCCTTAGAGTTGGAAGGGACCTTTAAAGGTCCCTTTGTATCCATCCATTTCAGGGTTACATTACCTGACCTGTACAACTTCAGACTGCTTTGAGTTTGCTTTCTGTGCACAGGACTTCCCTGTAAGCCACACAGTTGTTTTTCCTCAGCAGGTGTCCCATTTTTGTGTCTCCTGTGATCCAGATAATCAGGACTGCCTCTTCCTAATGCTTCTACAAATACTGCAGTTACGCAGAAGTCTGGTATTTCCTTGTCTCCGTGTATATTTCATTCCAATTCACTGATGCTTTTCCCAGTACCTGTGAACAGATCAGATTCTATTTTTGTCCTTGTACAGATTTTCCTTAAACAGTTTTGCAGATCTTCATGTTGTTGTCTAATACATCTTGTGTGTCAGTAACAGTTATGCTTTTGCAAAGGTGACACTCATCTAGAATATCACATGGAATATTTGCTTTTAGGTGGGACTGTACACAGTGCACTTTGCCACTGCAGAGTTCCTTCAGTTTTTGCTCCTATGGCAACTTGGACATTATGTCTTTCCTCAGTGGTACTTTTTATATTTTGTTTCATTACTGCAATTATATTAATAACTGCGGATATACTTTTCTCCTTGTTTTCCTGTTCTTTGATTTCTTTGCTTCTTTGCTTGCTGTTATTACATCAGCTCTCCAAGAAGAGAGAGGAACACTTTGAGGTGGTGAAATGGTTTTCTTCCTTCCCATTTTGACCGAATGGAATACATGCTTACTAGGAATGATTTAGCTTTGAAACGCATGTAGAATTATCAGAAACTTGATAAAACAAATAGCTGAGAAGTAAGTACTTTTCTTGGACACAGGGATGCAAACGTAGTTTGTTGACCAAATGTCTAAAATATTGTTCATTTTTCAATGGAATTTAATTTTAAGAAATGGAATTGGGTGATTTGAGATGAAGAGGCAAGTTATATTATAAATCACTTTATGGGTTTTACTTGGATGTTACACAGGCACAGGTTTCTGGCAGGTCTTCTCTAGTTTTCTGTAACCCTTTTGGTAAGATTAATGTTGACTCCGATAGGGCTGCATTCATGTCCTTGCTCTGCTAACAGAGCTCTAGTTCTGCTGTCGTTTCAGATAAATGGGGCCAAACTGCAATCTGAGCCAGACCTAAGTAGCAAGTTTTAACTGTTTGATTTATTTATAGACTTCCAAATGCAAGAAGTTCGATATTAGATATATTCGAGTCAACAAGAGTTGATGTAACTGCAACATGAAGAATTGCTTAACTGTATTTATGACTGTTGCAAACTCTGTCACGTTACCTGAGAAGTTTGCAGAAGAATGATTGCAATGTTGTGGGGTTGGCTTGCTGAAGCACGCGGTGCAGAGGAGCCAAATGTAATTACCAGTGTTTGGGAACTGGGGAGTGGCACCAAAAGTGGGAGAAGAAGGACAAAAAAAGGGCTGTATCTACTGGATTAAGGGACAAGTTGCAGTACAATGGCTCAGGCTATTCATCTTTTTTTTTTTTTTTTTTTTGTCCAATGTATTAAAATTTAGGTAGTTCATTGTGCACCCATATACTTTTAAGTATTCAATTTTTGCCTTTTATCATTTTTGCATATGAGACGATCTAAACTAATGAGCTGCACATTCAGTGTGATGTGGAAGTTTACAGCTGGGGCAAGAGCTTTGTTAATTTCAGCTTCTGCTGCAGTACACTGAAGTGCAGAGATCTTCCAACATTGTTTGGAGGGCACAGGAATAGCCCGTTTGCATGGATTTTTTAGATAATAGACTCTGGGATCAGCAAGTGCTAATACTTGTGCTTGGGTATTAACCGTAGGACCATACATCTATGCAAGTGTATCTCAGTGTTTTGTTGAGAATTCTTTTGCCAAAAAGCATTGCCATGTCTTTGTGGAGAAGTACAGATGTTTGGGAAACAGTAACTGACGTGCTTTTGTTGTGTGTTCAGCTGCTTGAGCTGGCTTAATTCAGGTCATGGGAGCTACCTTAGAATACCATGAGTTGCCCTCTGTCCATGCTGCCTGCTGGTGTGTAAAGTGCTCCTGGTAAACCGTTGTAGTGAATACTGCTCAGCTCAGAGCAGGAGATCTGGTAGTGCACTGCTTTGTCCAGTGGCACATAAATAACTGACACATAGTGCCTTCAGCATTGCCATGACTCGTACGTGTCCCTTGGAAGTTGGGGATGTGTTGGGGCACATTCATCTACCATCCAGACCTGATGGATAATCTGGCATTGTGAAGCAAAGTGACTTTAGTTGGGAGGAAGCTGGGTACAGCATGTTGGGCTTTGAATCTGTTTCATCTATGCCTTGTTTTCCAGTTTGAGGTAAACAAGGTCTCAATTATAAGCATATTCTTTTACAGTGCTCTAACCCCTTCCACCTCCCCGTCATCACCAGCGATATTTTCCAAGTGCTAGAGCTTAAACAAATTGCATGCAGCACAAGGAGCAAGCCAGAGAGGACTAGAGCTGTCCGTCCATAATGGTTTATCTCCTGACATGCTCATTGTGCCAGCAGTCATCAGAAATCATCAGAAAAATAGTTTCCTTTAAAGAGAGGGACATTGGCACTTTAATCCTGCAACGTCTTTCATGCTGGGTGAAGTTTTCCCCCATGCAGGAGTGAAATTCCCATGGCTATGCCTGCAGACAGTGCTGGGCTCTTTGTTCCACTGAAGTTGGATTCCTTATGACAGATACTTCTTCAGTCAATCCTGTAATTTCTTCTGAAGTCTTCTTTTATTCCTACGAGCAGTAATTTTTCATTGTTCAAGTTGGCTTTGTTTCAAGCATTATGATAATAATAATGACAATATAGGAAGAAGACTTCTGCATTTCTTTTTCCCCACGCACAGTCTATGCCTTGTTTTTATTTTGGTGAAACTTTGTTTTATTCACAATCTGTAGATTATTTTCTTTCTGAAGAGCAGATGTCTTGGTTTTCCATAGGTATTCCTCCAGAGGGTGTTCACAATGCTGTTCAGATAGTTTTCTTACTCTTCAGCTCTGAAGGAGTGAATGGGTTTACTCCTCCAGTTTAGTTTTTGGAGATGAGAGTGCATTTATGAACTGTTAATGGCAGTGATGCTTTTCCTGCATCATTCCCCGATCTACAGTCCATTGACAGCACAGTCTGTAACATGCAAACCCGACCATTGCTGCCAGGTTTCCAGTAGGAGAAGTTGAGTATTTGGCTGAATGGTATTAGTTCTGATCTCTCAAAGCTGGAAAGCAAGAGAATGATTTGCTATGATGAATGCCTGCTTTCCATCGCTCCATACTGTGTGGCAATTTTGCCAGTAAATATTGGCAGAACAATACGTTAAGCAATTCAGAGTGGCATTAGCATTTCTTGGTAATCACTATGATTCTTTGTTTTCTTTCAGACCTTGGTGCTTAATGATTAATTTAATTGCAGTGTAAGTAGATGCAGTTATGTGCCTTAACAGACGCGATAATCAATCCAGCGTGACACCTTGTTTATTCTTACATTAATTTCACTCTACCACATTATTTTATTTTGCAAGTAAATTAAGCACGTAGTGTAATGAACACTCAATTTCTGATTATTCTTTAGTAATAACTGTCCCAACATTGTTTATTTTTTTAATTTTACAAACTGTCACAACAGTATTTGAGAGTCTGCAGCTGTGAATGTGTCAGCTGATAACCTCAATGTATGCTGTTCGTGTCCTCCACATAAACTTCAGATTGTGCCCTGCTGGCTCCTGATCTGGAAGGGGGAACAGCTTGGTGTCCTGCTCATACTCTTGCTCATTTCCTTGCGTCAGGCAGAGGCACCACTCCAGCTTCAGTTTGGCGTTGTACCTGCATGCAGTTCCTCTGTTCTGCAGGGTGCTTTTCTCCCAGCTGGGCCTTCTAACACGATGGTGTATTCCATAAAGGAAGGGTTATATGGCTGTGTTGTGCCTGAGCAGTGTGGACGCAGCAGTGGTGTGCTTAAGGCTGGTGCAGCATACAAGAGTCACTTCCTCAGATCTTGTGAAGTCCTTTAAAGCTTGGACTTCTACAACTGTAGTGTGCTTCTACCAGGGGTGGGTGGGATCTAGCAGACCTTCAACTCGTGCTGCTGTCCTTACCGGTGGCTGCTGTTCCCCTGCTTATAGACCTTATGCAGCATGGGCTGGAGAGGCAGAAACCTGCAGTGCGGTGGTGGTGATAGGCCCCAGGGGGAGGGTGATGGCAAGCTCCTTCTGTGGCACAGCTGAAAGGTGAAAGGTGTCTGCGGAGCACTTTGAACACTTTTCTGAGATGTTTCAGTAAAAACACTTCCATTAAGGTGCTTAGTTATTGTTATCCAGCGAAGTGACAAATGTATACTGAAATGTTTATACTGAAGGTAGATTTGGCTGTAAAAGTATTTTCCCACTGACAGTCATCTTCTTTTGCAGTGACCCCTACGTGAAACTTTCCTTGTATGTAGCAGATGAGAACAGAGAACTTGCCCTGGTGCAGACAAAAACTATTAAAAAGGTATGTGTAACTTTTCTTCTTTTGTTTTGGAAATCTTAAGAATATCAAATCAAGCTTCTATAATATAATACAACTCTTATTTAAGTTGTTACGTACATGTATCTAAACTCAATGCACTCTTCTTTCACAACAAAATGAGAAAATTAGTGCATGCTTGTTCAGTATGTGTAATCTGACTGTTTGAAATGCAAAATAAAAAACCAGTACCAAATATTTTCTAAAGCTTTGCTTACTGACTCTCATTTGCATCATTCCCATTTCTTTCATTGAAGTCATACTTTCATGAAAAGCATTTGAAGGGAAGAACCAAGGTGCTCTAATCACCATTTATGTGACTTCTGGCAAAAACTGTTCTTCAAACATTGTCTTCCAGTATTTCAGATTTTCAAGTATTTGCACGGGGTTTTAAAATAACCAAATGACAGATGATGGTAAGAGATGCTTGAAAATGTACTGAAAATGCACTGAATTTTTTCTTCGCTTCCTTAGTTTCATTACCCAGAAACAGAAATGCCCTAAACTTCTAAAAAGTTTTTTTTTATTATTATTTTTTTTATATAAAGTGTAATGGTAATAATAGGAGAGAGGAATAAAGTCACAACCTCTGTGGAAAGCAAGAGGAAAACAGTGACTTGCGTTTTTACAAAGACATTTGGAATGGACTGTGATTCAATTTAAGTCATTATTGCAAAGCAGAATACTGAGGAAGATTCTGCATCCCATGGAAGGTTCAGGTAGAGCTTTTGCAGGGCTCGGGGGATATGTCATGTTGGAAAGCAAAAGCTTTCAGGCTTCCAGTTTAACCGTTGTTTCATAATAACTTTTTAACATACTCCTTCAAAGTACTTCCTTCATAGACTGTCTTGCTTTGTTTTCTTAAAAGTTTTGGACATACAAGATTGTGAGAAGTGTAACTTTTTCTGTGGGGACTGTGCCTTTATTTTTTCCCCCATTAATAGTTCTAAGTTCTATTACCACTTCTGTATACAGATGTGGGAAGTTTTCTTGCCATATTCTTATCTCATTTTGGTAGCATGTGCCTACTGTCTTTCCATTTCCTGGGACATGGTTGTGCAGAATTGGCTCTGTTCTTGGAGGCGTACTGATGGAAAATGCTTAGGTCACTTTCAGGCTTGTAACACCTGACTATTTTACTTGCGATATGATATTAACCTTCATGTTCATGCCGAAGTGCAAGTTTGACTGTTTACTACAAAACAACTTGGTTCACGAGAAACTCTTACATCAGTACACTTGTATCTGTGTACCAAAAAATCTTTATTACATTGCAAAGGTTAGATGAAAAGGATAAACGAGTGCAGGTGAAGGTTTCTTCTCATCTTCAGACTTTGACCTCTGCAGTGATTTTGGAGCAGTAGTGATTAGGGCTCAGACCTGACCAGCTGCTGCTGAACCACCTGTTTGTTCTGCAGAGAACTGGGTAGAAGTCAGAAGAATTGGAGCAGTCCAGTCCATGCTGTGGTTTGTTGTTTTCTTAAAATAGTATGGTAGCTTCTGGTAACTGGCAGATGCTTGTAGGTGGGAGGGAGATTCTCCTCTTTCAGCTTTCCCTCTGGTGAGATGAATTTCAGCGTAAGGGTGGTGGTCTGTCTGAACTCCAGAGATTTTTTCCAGCCTCAGCTATTGTGTGACTCACTGTTAATGGTCATGGAGGGGATGCAGGAAGGGGTGCAGAGGTGCAGGGATCCTTTGGCTTTGGAGAGAGAGCCTTTGCAGCAAAGCTGCGAAGAGGATGTGTGAGAGTGGGTGTTGTGACAGGAGTGATACTTCATTTTTTCTTTTTTCTTCTTAGAAAAAGATGGAGATCGCATCCAGAGTTTTAATACATTCCTGGTTCCATCCAGGAGCAGTGTGTTTATTCTTTGGGTGTTAAAGCCAAAGCAGATTGCCTTATATCTATTTATATATATATATATATATTTTTTTTTTTTTCCTGACAGAAGATTAAGGTAATAGTACATTTTGTTTCTTCTGGAATTGTCTCCTCAGCCTTCTGAAGGTCTCCTAGCCTAATTACATAACTGTCTAGAAGAACAGATGGGTGCAAGTTAAGAAATACTGATAAAAGATGTATATTTAGACATTGTATTCATTAT
>VXAB01011893.1:231156-270810 GCA_013399175.1 Odontophorus gujanensis
CTGCTGAAAAATTGGGCACCGTTTTTCTGCTTGTGAGATGAGACCTTAGATTTCTTGGTTCAGGGCAGTACAGTGCCTACTGAACCTGCTTGCCTTGTGAAGGTTAGACCAGTGTTGTGAGGATCTTTTTATTCCAGACAAAACCATACAGTATGGAAATACTGATCTCCAAAAATATAAGATGTTGTGGATGCCCCATCCCTGGAGGCATTCAGGGCCAGGCCGAATAGGGCCCTGGGCAGCCTGATTGGATGGCTGGCAACCAGCATATGGCGAGGGGGGGGAAGGGAGGGGTTTGATGATCTAGATGATCTTCAAGATCCCCTCCAACATAAGCCATTCTGTGATTCCTGTGTGGTTTGCCTGCAGCTGGAAGGATGGTTGGGGTAAATTTGTGCTGGTGCGGAGAATGGAGCAGAAGCTCATGGAAGAGATTTCGTTCTGCCTGCAGAGGGCAGTGGCACGCATGGGGATGTCCGCTGTGTCAGTAAAGAGGTGGCAGTCCAGAAAAATAACTACAACTTTGACTGTGCAGTGATGGCTGAGAACTGAAAGTGTACTCTTTTCTGATACATTTTTTGAGATTTATAGGTTTTCTTTCTGTGGCACTGGCCTTATACTGACAGTTTCAGTGTTACTGTGTTGTTGAACCATTTTCTGATTGTTCTTCCTGTGCCCTGCTTCTGCGGGCTGTAACCTGGAGATGAGGAGCTGTTGCTTTCCTTCCTGAAGGTGTTCTGAACCTCAGGACAAGGAGAGAAGGTATATGGGGGTTCATAGTGGCACATCTCCATTGCATTGTCTTTATGGAGTGATAGCTTTCATATGAAATACTTGTTGTCAACACTTACATGCTTTTTACCCCACAAAAAAACTTAATTTAGGAATGTGTAGAAAATAATCAGAGCAATTCCTGTCTGCAGCATGTCCTTTCCCTTCTGTCCCCCCATCAGAGCAGAGGATGTATGATGCATCTTCATCTGCAGAGCAAAAAGAGGCTGTGGATAATGGTTTACCTGAAAAATCAGATAAAATCAGCACCTGTGCTTACACAAGGCAGTTTCCACAGCACCGTGTCTGTGTAGACACCAGTCATGTTTTTCTTCTTGTTGGATCCTGGTCCACTTAAAACAATAGGGGATTGTGCTGTCTCTTGGCAGTTGCATCGTTTGAAGCTTCCATTTCTCTTTGATTGATCACTTTCTGTCTTTTGAAAGCAAGCTGCGTGCAAGCAGAGGTTTAAACGTCTAGACGGAGCACTGACCTGCCACCGACAGTTTGTTGATAGAGCTTCTCTGAGTTCTCCTAAGGAACAGATGTCTGTGCATTGAGCTGATCCTACGCTGTCTCTTCTCCGAGATGTGCTTTTTAGCTAACCGGGTTCTTCCCCAGCATGTGCGAACCAGTGCGATGGCGGGCACCCTTCAGCTGTGAGGATCCCCCAGCCGCCAATTTCCTGCATTGCGGTGGAGCATATTTAGGGAGTTTGTTCTGCAGTTGGACGTATCCCGTCCGTCTGTTCTGCTTCTGAGGTCTCTTGGCTCTCAGGGTGTAACTGTATTCCGTGCCTGCAATCACGCCCGTGGTAGTATTGCTAACTTTCCCACTGGAGGCTGGCCAGTAATGGGCAGAGTTTCTGTGTGCTGTTTAAGACAAATCTGTACCAAACGGCAATGCGACACCCGCCTCTGGTTTTCACTCGTCTTTACTGCCTGGTAAAACTGAAAAAGAGACTTTGTCTCCTGACATTTTTGCACATTTCTGCTGCTTTTATTGTGTGAGAGATCTCTGCCACGCATACGGTTGCTTAGTTTGCTGTAATTTTTACTGATTAAAAGGGGCTGCACGGGGCAGCGTACGCTGTGTTGTGCTCCTAGGGACAATGTGAAACTTGTGGCTTTTTAAAGGCAAGGGGCTCGTTACTTAACCATGCTGTGAGCGCAGTTAAAATTGAAAGCGTAACGGTGCTATATTTACTCACGTTCTGCCATGATAGCCTCGTGCTGTAGCACACGCCTAAAAGTTGAGCTTGAAGTATTGTTTGTTATTTGCATGTGGCGCTGACTTACCCTTCTAACCCTGAACCACGGTGTCTCTGTTGCAGTTAACTTTCTGTGTGCCTTGTGCGAATGTGCCGTGTGGGTACGATATGATTTAGATTTATAGCGGCGCCGAGTGTGCTCACTGCCTCGGTCAGCTGTGCTCTGATGGAAAAGGAGCAGCTGGGAAGGTGCTGTTTCAGGCTCTCTCTGGCATTAAAAAAAAAACAACAGAACCCCCACTGGCTTAGATTGGAGAGGGGGAACTGGGCCACGTGACTGCCACCATCCTACCCCATGTCACAGTGTGTAGGAGCGCTGATTGCTCTTACCCAATCATGCCTGGAATGCTGCTTGCCACTTGGGCTATTTCTGCTATCTGTCGCTATCAGTGCTGCAGTGCTAACAGTTTGGCAGATGGGACACTTTTTCTTGGAGTTTATGTCTTTGGTTTTTAACTTCTGGCAGTGCTTGAATTGTTGCCGTTCTCCTTCTCCTTTTCTTCTCTCTGTAAAACCATGGCCCATCGGCTGCGGTTTCATTTTGGCTCTGGGCGAAGCAACACAGCCCCCGAATCCGAGATCCTCGACCAGGAGAGAGAAGATGACTTTTTCATGGCATTCCACACTTTGCCGAGAAGAAGCAGTCCTCACGCTTTCTCCCGACACGGAGCAGATTACGGCGGTGGCAGCGACTTCCAAGAAGTGGGCTCCTTAAAAAGGAGCACCTCCATGTTTATTCCCCAGCTGCTGAACAGCATCAACACGCGTCCCACAAGAAGCTCCTCGATGCAGATCTCCCTCCAGCGCAAGGCTGCAGATGAGTGCGCGACCCCAGAGACCCCCGAGGAGACCCCACTGTGTAAAGCCTCGGATGTTAGGGCGCATTATGTGTCCCCCATTGAAAACCATTCATCCTCTCGGAGCAGCCCAGAGGTGACCGCTGAGGATTCTCCACCCAGGCAGACGGATGAGTTGGGGCAGCAGATGAATGGAACTGTTCGCTGTAACCGTAGGATATTCCGCACTATTCCTCCTAATAACCAGAGTGACAATGCTGTGTCCACCGCCCATGAGAATGAGGCAAAGGAAACAGCTTCAGGTTTGAACATCAGTGGCGTGAGGATTCAGCATCGTGCTTCGAGCACCGATGTGCCTCAGGTTACTCTGTTGCCCTTTGGTTCTGAGGCTCAAAATAATGCTCCCACCCCTGAGCCACGGCGCTGGTCCCTGCAACATGTGCCAGACATGTCAGCAAATTCGGGGAAAAAGTTCTTTGTTCTCCAGTTACAGCAACCGCAGGCAAGTGGTACAGGTGGCGAGTATAACTTCGGCTTTACTGGGACAAAGGGGGACAGATTGGTCAGGTACCCACGCATACAGCTGGAGAGGAGCGCTTCCTACCCTGTCCAGCCACGGCCGGAGGAAATCAGCCCCACAGGTGATGCGCTGACTTCAGAACTGCATGGTAACAGCAGGTGCGGGTCAGAAATATCCAGAAGCAGTTCAGTAGAGAAGATTCCTCAAGGGAAGGGATGCCTGTTTAAAATCAGACCAGATCAAAACACAAGGCAGCAGCACTTCCGAATCCTTGTCACCCGTAATCCTGAGGAGCAAAGTCCAGTTGTTGGTAAAGAGTGTCGTGGCACCCCTGGTCCTACGACAGCCAGCTCCACGGTGAGTATGATGCTGAGTGTGCTCTGCTAACAACAGAACAACTGAATATTGCTGTGCAAAGGCTTTTAAACCTGAGGCAACGGGAGGGCTCCCTTGTTAGTGCTAGAACGTTCGGTGTTTCTCTGGTGCCAGCCAGCAACGATCTGTGTTTCTCATCTGCCTTAACTTTGCTCTCGGTTGTGATTATGTGCAGTGTAATATTTTGAGATCCTAACGTCACGCATTGCTTGGTTCAGTGTTACATCAGATTCTTCAAAATCAGAACAATCAAATGGCAAATCAAAGGATCGTGTTAATTTTGGTGGCTGAAACCTTGCTGCGTGAGGAATTCTTCGTTCGCTTTGTTGCCTAAAAACAAATACTTTGATAACATCTAAGGATAATGCACGTGTGTACCTCTGTGACTTCAAAAATGTGCATCGTAATGCATTAGGAGCTAAGACTGTAGAAATCTCATGGTAATTCTGATTAAGATAATGGTATAACAGGTAAAGTACCAAGAAGTGAGGGGGAAAAAAGGGGGGCTAGTTTTATTTTTTTTCTTGCTTTTGTCCTTCTCTAAACTAAGAACTCATCCTATTTTTTGTGTGCCACAAGTCCTGATCAAACTGCTATTCCAGCAGCTTGTCACGACTTAGGGAGCTATGCTGTCAGTTCTGTTTGCTTCGGCTTTACTTCTGTGTGCCGAGATTCATCTTTCTGGTTCTTCTTTGTTCTAACAAATGAAGTCTGAAGTTTCTTGTTTTTTAAGCCATTTTTAAAAGACCAAATCAGGAATGGAACCGAAGGGTTTAGATTAGTCATTTGCTTAAATTGCTTTACTGTGCAATTTAACACTGCCCACTTGAGTTCTTGAGCTCAGTGATGCTGTATATAGAATAGCGAGCACTCTGTCTCCAGCTGTGAAAACAGATTCACTGGGAGAGATTTGGGTCTTTGCCGCCTGTGTTCTCATTCTGCTGCGCTTTTGTTCAGTGAAATGCAGTACAGAGAGACAGCTGCTCGCTGCAGCAAGGCCGTATGATGACTCTGCAGCTTTCTTGTCGAAAAGCTGGCATCTCCGAGCTATTCTGGTGTAATCTTTTGAGCTCTTCGATCGTTATTATGCGTAGAAAATCACAAAATACACCAAAGTGTTAATAAGTGTTAATAAAAATAAAGAAATCTCTTTAACAAAAAAGTACAGTTTTGCTTCACTTTCTGTCAACTAGCAGTTCAGTAAGTAGCGCACAGTGTCTTTCCTGCTGTCCTAGAACATTCTAGCAGCAAAGTCCAGAGTGCAGAATCTTCACTGTTTTTTTCCCATTTGAATTTCATTCGTGCAGTACATTGTGTTCCATTGTGTTTTAGCTAGCACTAAAAATGTATGTCTGGTTGTGCTTTCCTACTGATCACTGGGTACTAGCAGTTCCTGGAGGACCACCATAGCCAACTGTATCAGTTGGTGCAGTAGGGCAGACCCCAGTGCAAGCATGTCTTTGGTTCGGGCAGCTGGTGGAGGTGGGCCCACGGCTTCACCCTGTGCCCCTGCAGCTGTCCTCCTGTTCCTAAAGGGGACAGAACCCAGAGTCACTTTTCTGGTAGTGAGTCTCATACCAAAGATGTGCTTCAGTGTTTCCAGAAGAGAATTAAGAAATTTGTTCCTTCACGCTCTTGGTTTTAATTACCACATGAAATCAATTTGGCCATCCCTGAACCATGTCAGTCGCAGAAGCACTCAGTCTGAGAGCAAGTGTGTTCCTTAGTGCAAAAAATCAAATTTAAGGAAAAAAAAAACCCAACAAATTAATGGCAGTGTAAAACTTGCTGTGGTGTTTCTCATATTTCTAGCAAGCCCAGCCAAAATGTGGGTACAGCCGGCTGGTTGGCAGGTCCTGTGGAAGTGTGGGCAGTGAAGGACTCCTGCTGAAAGCCTGCTGTGATTTGTCTGCTTATAAACCATCCTTCATTGTGTGCCATTGCTGATCGGCACCTCAAGGTGCTGAAGAGGGTCATGCCTGCAGCTTGTGACCTGTTACACTGCCGTGCTTTAGAGCTGTGAGGGTATCACATCAGGACCCCTTCAGTTTAACAGCTCTGTGTGTACATGGTTGATCCTGGGCCTGGGGCTGCAGGCCGCAGCTGCTGCCGCCGTATTTATCTGCAGTGAAGCACTCATGCGCACGTCGGCAGTCCTGCTGCTCCCGAGTGGTTATGGCTGTTCAAGTATCTGCTGTTTGCCGTGGTTTGGGGCAAGCAGGATGCATTTTATGAGTTGTTAGAGAATATTAAGAGACTCACCTGTGCCCTGTTGTGAACATCTTTCTTTTGGAAGCATGCTTGCAGACTCCTTAGACTGCTGTGATATTTTCCACGCTGCGTGCCTACATCCTGTGGCATAGAGCGAACACATTGTGTGTAGCTTGGGATCTGTGAGTGCCTGTCTCTGTCTGTAGGGAACCCTTCTGAAATCCCATGTATTGGATGACTGTTTGGGACTGGACAAAGGCATCTTTGTTGTTACTGAGAAATGGAAAGTGCTTGATGTTGTGGTAGAGCTGAGCTATGTTCAGCTGGCAAGTAGCACAGGCAATTCCTGGCTCTGCCAGCCTGCATTTCACAAGTCAGCGCATATCTTCCTTCCTTCCTTAAAAATAATGAACTTTGTTGTGAGCGCAGAGTGCTCTCCCAAAGGCAATAAACATCGCTTCCTGCGCTGTTCTGCCCTTTGTCATTCACGTTGTTCACCTTTCACAACTTGTTAATGGCCTGGATGTCAATGGGGAGTTGCAGTGTTTTAAGGAAGCTACTCTCAGATGAGGCCTCTGCCTGCACTGGGGCAGAGCTTCTGCTGTGGCCATGGTGAGGCCTATGCCCCTCAGGAACAGTTCTCATAGGCAGAGCAGTAGTGGCTCCTGCATGGGGGGCCGGGTTGCAGGAGCCCTTCTGTGAAACCAGCAGTTAGCAGCTGACAGTTAAGTGACTGCACTGCTGCTGCTGCTGCTGAGGAAAAACTCAAATCTTACATAATAACGTGCTTTAATGCCCTGTTATATTACGATGGTACACAATGACTTTTGACGGTTGTTTCCTCTGCAGAGGGGCTGTGCACTTCTCTTTGTTGTGCTGTCCCCCTCACCACTTTCCTTACTTGCCATGATGACAGCTCGGTGTAAGTGCCTGCAACTAACTTCTTATCATAGTGCTCCTGTGAATTGGAAAATAATTCAGAGATGGCAAAGTTTTGCAAAGGAATGTAGCGACCCACCCCATCAGATGCTGCTGCTGCTCAAGTTTGATGTGTCAGTACCATCATCTGTTCTATCCCAGCAGAAGAGTTGTGAGTGTCATCTCTCTGACCGATCACACTGCGGTTACTCATCTCTGGTTTGTCCTGGGGGGATGCATGTCCATGAACCACCAATCGAAGAGGGACGATTTGCTGATGTTCAACTATGTTACTAGGATAGCATATGATGATATATAGTCTGTACAAAGGAAAAACTTCTTTTCTGTGTAGGAATAGAAACAGATGGAAGAAGGAATATAAGAGCTTAGCGCTTGGGGTATCATTTTTTTCAGTGAAGCCCTACAACAGTATTTCTGCCATAGTCGTACTTCAAATTAATACCCCATCTATAAGAACTTACAGAAGTGCGTATAGATTTTCCATCAAACTACAAATAGCTGACCCATCAGTGGCATGTGTTGACAGCAGTTTGTCAGAAATGTGTTTGTGATGTGATTGTGATTTCCAATATCATATACTGTTGAGTAAATGGGGAATGGGAAGAATACCAATTAACTTTTTATGAGCTTGTATTTATTATTCCCTATTTTTGGTCAGAAGCTGTCGCCATGCAGTGCTCCACATGCTTGTAGTCTGTGATGTGGAAGTCTTGGGATATTTTTGCTTGACCCAGAATCAGATAGGTGAAATACAATCTTTATTCAGAGGGACAGAAAGTTCAAATATAAAATAGAGACTAGTTAATGAGGACAAGCTTTGTACATTTTAGCTTTAGTACTAATTCTGTAGTCAGGCTCTGGAATTGTCTCTTTCAGGACAGTTTTCAGTGACTGCTGTAGTAATTCTGCTCCTGTGTATCATTACCTTGTGGGTGATATTTAAGGAAGAAAATTCTGAACCACTTAGCTAGCCAAGCCTTCGCTGCATGGTATGAAAGACAGTGAAATAAAGGTGTCACTTACAGTCCGTCAGGGTTGATGGATTTGTGTCTGGCCCCATCTGTAGGCGCCACTTCCCCTGTGGTTTTGCTTTCCGTTGCTTCAAATTTCTGGATCCCTTTGGGCCGTGACAGTTCCACTCACTCGAGAGCTGGAGGAGCTGTACCAGCCCTGTCCAGCAGGCCCACTGTCCATGCTGCTTTGTGACCATGAAAGGCAGAGCAGGAACAAAGATTATGTATTTTACTAAGGGATTTGCTAACCATGAAATGTTTGGGTTAGGATGAAAACCGCTTCTGGGCTGCATTTTTCTTTTGTATGTAAACTGATCTATAACAAATCCTTCCATGTCTTTATGGTAATGTCTAGAAACTCTCTTTCCTGAGATGTTGAGGTGTTGAGACGGCAAATGGGTTATGTGTTGCGGATCCTCACAAGAAAAGCTGGCAGGGATGTTTAAGAACAGAATAAAGTGAAATTGGGATTTCCACCTCCCACTCCCTCATTCAGGGAACCATTCAGGAAGTTCTGTTTCAGGATCTAGTGGTACCCCAGTCCCTGGAGGAGGGAAATCCTAGTTTTCCTTTTAGTGTTGCACTTGACACAGTGTGCAGTAAGCAGTGTAAGGTTTGTCATCCTTAACTAGCCCCAGGCTGATACTTCTTGGGACCTGAGTAGGCATAAGACACAGCAGTGCTTTTGGTTTGGAGACTTGGTTACATGTCTTGCAGTTTCTAAGCCAAGTCTGAATGCCTGAGAAACCCAAAAGATGAATAGATAAAAACGGAACTCATCCTATTCCTAACAACATTAGCTACCACTGCTCCTCTGCTGCCCTGTTCCCACCCACTATCACCAGTGCGTGAGACATGGGGAGCACCCAGCATCACACAGCTTCCTGTGCCACCCTGACACATGGCTGCCCCACACCTGCTGTGTCTCTGGGCTGCCTGCCCCTTCACAGCAACTACTGAGTGCCACGTGGTTCAACGTGGCAGACACCAAGAAAAGTCACATCATTAACTGTGTACCTGCTGCTCTCTGTTGTACCAGTTGCATAGTGAGGAGTTTGATTCTTTTTCTGACACAGAAAGGTGAAAGGTGTGTCAGAAATAAGTGTTTTTGACTGAGTGTCCCTTCATGGACACCTGGACCAGCACAGCTCAGCTGCACACTGTCTGTGGTGAGTGGATGGTGTGGGGCATGCTGCACTCCTCGAAGGCTGCTCTGCGTTCTGGTGCTGCACTTAGCAGTTCCATCCTTCGTATAGCACTTGTCCAGCTCTGGTGACCTCCTTCAGGGCCTACTGTTTAGATCCTAACAGGCATTTCTAGAACAGAAGTAATGCTGCCCTTAGTTAGCTAGGTGCTTACACCAGTTCAAATGAATGGTGCTGTGAAGCTCTGCACCAGGAGTGCCAATGGCTGCAGTGTCTCTTGTGCTGTGCAGATGGAGGATGCTGTTGGCAGCTGCAGGTAGGGGTAGGGATGCTGTTCCTCAGTGGTCAGAGGTTCTATGACATCCTATGTAGCCTTGGGAAATCCACTGCAAGCACCTTGGTCGTGTAGGGTGTCTATACTGTGTATCTACTTTCATAATGTTTCCAAAGAGTCAGGAATTGACTATACTGTCTTTACCCATCCCCAGAGGTGCCTGGAAAACTGTTCTGGATTTCATTAACGGTTTTGTTTGTTTGTTTGTTTTTTGCTGCAGGCTGTATCTTTTGGTATTTCTCTGTAAAGAGACAAGAAAAAAAAAAAAAGTCTTGCACTAAAGAGCTGGGAATAACACCACCTTTGCTTTCATAGCAGTCATAAATTATTTGCTCCTACATGGAAAGTTGTATGCTGAGTTCCAGTACGTAGTGATCTCTGTAAAGCTGAGTTTATAAGGCCCGCAATTTACAATGGAAATGCTGACACAGCCGTAGTGCTGGAGGTGCCAGCCAGGGCACCAGGCACAGAAAACTGCCCGTAATAAAACTGATATGGTGTTAACTGCTTTTTGCACTGTTCCGCTGCTTGGGAAAAGCAATGGAGTTCAGTAATGTACATGTTTTGTGTCTGTTCTAACTCACAGACTGTTTTAAACCCGCATTTATCCTGTTGTCCTTGTTTCTGGATTAAACCTCGCTGTAAAATATGTTGTTGTGTCCATCCATCTAAAACCTGGTGGTTGTACCTGTTTGCTTTGTTTTGTGGGGTTTTTTTTTTGGGGTTTTTTTTTCATTTAAGAGGATGGCATTAGTAGCAGTTTTGTGCGGAAAAGAAGAAGTTAATAAAACCGCCAGTATGACTATGCAGCTTTCTGTTGCCAGAAAGAATGAACAAACACAAAGGAAAAGAAATTCACCTTCCTTCCCTTCAAATCCTGTGCTGCTGCACACATCCAACTGGATGCTGCACTGCCTGGGGAGTGTGAGAGAAGCAAATCCTGAGGCTGAAGACCTCAGCATTGTCATTCCCAAAGTGGTGTTGCTGTCCTCTGCCTTGCAGCATGGCAGGACCGATATGTACAGTCCTCTGGGATTGGAAGGCAGAGGGAAATCTGCTTCCAATCAGGTCACACAAATGCGTGCTGTGCTGCTTTTAGGACTTTTTTTTTTAGGTTGCTGCAGCCAGAGCTTCACCTTTCAGCTTTAGTTTTGAGGAATAACCCCTGGAGATGGCATACCCGTGGGTTGGGCGAGAGGGAGGGGAGGTGTGGGATGACCGTGTTTGGCTGAAGGAGAGCAGCAGTGTCTGCTCTGGTATTCTTGACCCTATTGCTGAAAGAGTTTGCAGTCACACAGAGCAGCAGCATCTGTGTTTGTGACAAACAGAGGGAAGGCAACAGCAGCCTGCGTGGTCAGCATCGCGTTCAGTGTTCAGCAGTTAGCTGGAAACAATGCTCTGGGGCATGTGTTTCAAATGCTTCTATTAAAAAAAAAAAGAAAAAAAAAAGCTGCTTCAGTATTAAGAGATATTCTTCAAGCAGTGGAAGGTGGTCAGAGGCCTTGTCGTCCACAAGGAGTCTGTTTGCAAAGCTGGTGTTTACAGCAGCTCATGATTGCTTTTGTCTGAACAATGTTCTGCTGTGAGCTGTTATTAATTTATTTCTGTGTCGTACCCTGTAAGTAAAATGCACATACCCACATACGTGAATAGCAATGTTATCTGAAGGGATTATATTAAATCAGTTATTTTAAATGTTTTCATGGTTCTAAATAAAATTCAAAGCATCATTAAAGCCAAGAATTACACCCACTACATTCTGTGCATATCCTGGACATTGACACACACCCCACAGCTTAAGTTTTGTGCATTCTACCCGTGATATCGTTGTATTTTAGTACATCTGCATTGTAAAGTCTTTAGGTTACAAATATCCCAACCATTTGGTTTAAATCTGCTTCAAGCATGGTGTAGTGTTACCAGAATACATGTATTCATTTCAGATTCAGTATAAATGGAGCAGAACTCTGCTATTGGAGCAGAACCCCTTACACGTGGCTCTGTCTGAGGATCAGGAAGTGGAGCCGCAGTGTGCCCGTGTTACCAACACCTCATTATTTTTAGAAACCCTATCAGAGACAGCTCGCCAGCGCGCTGAATTTATTATAAACACAAGTGAGCGATGCTTGCTGGGAGTGATTGCGGAGTATTGGGTGATGCAGCTTGCACTTATGCAGCAGTGTGTTTATTCCTGAGCAGCTTTTCAGAATTTAGTAGGCTATAGTACATGTTTTGAATGCTGGGCAGAACCTCTTTTGGGATGCATGAGCTGCAAGATTCGCATTTTTGCTATTTTATATGTATTTCTGAGTTAAAAAACAAATAGTGACAACAAAAGTATGAGTATGCTCAAGCCCAAAAGCACTGCTAGGAGCTCTTGTTGCTTCCTTAATGCAGATCACCAGCATTTCTCTTCCAGTTCAGAAGCTTCACAAGATGTGCTGTGACCTTTTAACAAGTCAGTCTTCTTAAGGAGTTGGTGAACACTGAGATGTCCTCAGATGCGGGTTAGTTGCATTAGTGTTGCATCCGTGTCATGTACCTGCTCAAATACCACTTGCTGGTACATGTGGGTTTTGCAACAAAAGAGATTTTAGTAGAAGGCATTCCTTTGTGTCTATGTATTTCTCTCAAGAGCAGCAAGAGCACTGTGTGTGGTGAATTTCTGGCCTTGCAGGTCTGTAGTAGTGTCTGACAGAAGCTGTGTTTTTGTCCAGAGGTAGGCAGTGTTTGTAATTTGCGAAAATGAAGTGTGATAGATGAAATTAATGGATTTCTCCATGTGTGTTGTAGTGTGGACAAATGGGGATATAGGAGCTTTTTGCCAGAATATGATCTATGTTGTTTGCAGTATTAGGCTTTGGTTTTTCTCAGACTCATGCCATGGTCTGCTATTGTCTTCAAGACAGCTCCAGCGGCGATGGGAGGATGTGGTGGCACCATTCACTAGCACAAAGCTGGGATCCCTTCACAAACACTGAAAACCCAAAGAGTGTTTGAATCCACAGCAGCTTGGTGCTGCCGCGTTGGTCTTCGCTGATGCACTGACTTCAGTTGACAGCTTTTGTATTTTCTAATTTCCTATGTCAGGATTTCATCAGGCATCGTTCTGCAACAGATGATACTGTGCGGGGATCTGAGATCTGTGTAGGTGTTAGAACCAATGTTCTCCCTGTACTGGTCAGTTTGTTTCTAGTGCAACTGTTTTTCACATGTTCTACAACAAATGAGTACAAGTATATATGAAGGGGTTGTATTTCATTTTCTGTTTGACAGCTAACACAAGTTGTAAGATAAAAATACACATAAATACATATGCATATAAATGTGTACCTGCTAAAGTGAGGATGAAATCTCCAACTGATTGCAGAGTGGTAATTCCAGCCCAGGTCCTGTTCCAAGCAGAGCAGCAAGGAGCCATTTAGAAAGGATATGGAGGGGCAGCAGAGGTGGTGGGCAGTGGCGGGCTGGCACAGCCCACCCCAAAGCATGGAGCAGCCTGCTGGGTGTGGAAAACAAACTGTCTGAGCATGCTTCTCTGTGATACCAAACACTGAAGGGTTCGTTAAACGCTGCTGATGGAAATGTGATGAAGTTGACCTCTGGGTGCATTGATTTATATACAAAATATGTTATTTTTTTTTCCTGATCCCACGATGAATGATACTACAGTTCCTTAAGAACTTCAAAGACAGGCATTGTAGGATGAATATTTAGATTCTGAATTTCAGCAAGTGGAAGTTGGCACTCTGTCACAGCTTTCATCTCTCAATGTACAGCACTGAAAAAGAGCAAGTAAATATTAGCAGGGTTTGGAATTTTAATGAAAATGGAGTTTAAAACATTGATTTTCATTTTGGATGTAATCTGGGTCCAGGATACGCTTTTGTGAGTCAAATTCTTGGCATTAAAAAAAAAAAAAGAAAAGAAATAAATTGCATCAATTTCAAAGAACCGTTCCTTTTAAGTGAGGCTGTACACTAACAATTTCTGAAAGCTTCAGGTAGTGCATGCATTATGAAATGCAAAATAGCAGCTACTGTTTGGTGCTTGGAGCTGAAACAAAAGGGGTTTTCAGAAATCAGTGCACTTGTGAAGTTGCTTGAAGCCCATTGCCCATTTTCAGTTCTCTGTATTAGAACACTGAATCTTAGGTACACAAGAGAAATAGAAATTTTTTGTTCTTTGTAGGTAACAGTATTGAGAAACCTTACGGTAGCCACTTGGATGTGGGAAGCTGATGTGTTTTTTTTCTGATGTCACTGTTTTCTAATATTCCTCAGCCACATTAATGAGAACATCTCAAGTGAAAGCAAATCTTGCTTACTTCATAGCTAATGGGAGAACTGAGAAGAAGAGCTCCATGTGCACAATGCCTTGCCTTTGCCACCCATCAGGAAGCCTTGACGTGGTTCTATTTCAGAAAACTAGCAAGGCGTTAGGCCAGGTTTCTCATACTTACTTTCTTATAAAGAAAAATAGAAACAATTGGGGTGGAGAAAGGTTTGTATGGAGAATTTGCTGCTTGTCTCTGCATAGACTTGTGAATGCTGTGCCTTTGGATCAGTTAATTGCCCATATGTGCAGGCCATATCCCCAGAAAGGGATGTAAGATATTTTAGTTTCCCATTAAATTAATGAGGGATTGTGGCACAGTAGGAGCAAGTATCTTTTTAATTTAAACATCCCCCTTAATTTATCCAGATACTAGGAAACTGGCATTATTTCAGTGTTTGTTTAGCGTGTTCCTTATTTGGTATCAGGACAGGGAAAGCTGTGTGGTTGTACGTCGGACACTTCCTCTAGCACACAGCAGAGGGCATATGGACATGGATAAGGCAGTTTAACTGGTGTCTACAGTGTACTGTAGGAGAACAGGGGCTTCCTCCTGTTTTGGCATCCCAGGTCTGTCAGCAGGCTTTGCACAACATGTTGTCTCTGAGAGCTGCAGGGTGACCCGCTCTCTGAGAACAGCTTAAAATGCTTGCTGCTTCACTTGTTTACTTATTTACACCTACTTCGGTCAGTAGACCATCACATGCAGCCCCCATACCTCTTACTAAAGAAAAATGAACAGTGCTCGGGATCCTGAGAGGTGTTGGACAGAACACTGACGATGGTGCGCAGTGCTGGTTGTGTTGGTTTCTTTTGTTTTAAGCCAAAATACTACATATGCATCCACCCTCCATGCAGGGTGCAAGCCAAGGAGATTGGTATCGGATTAGAAAAATAAGCACACTGTGTGAAACGAACATCAATGCTTTTACCTGTGGTCTTTTTTCTTCACCCTGAGAAATTGCATCACACTCTGTTTGGCTGCCATTTAAATGAATAATGTTCTCCCATAAAGACCTCTCAAAAACTGAGCAATGTGAACCTGTAACTGTCCTTTTTAATTTTATTTTTTTTTGTAAGGAATTAATTAACCTCGAATTGTTAGTATTCTAAGTTGAATTTTCATAATTTCCTGTGTTTTACCATGAAGAAGTTAGAGAATAGAATTGTTGAACAAACGAAGTAGTTAAAAATAGTGTGTTTCTGATCTCCTGACATAACACATGAGACAGGGAAATAACACAGATTTGGTTTATGTCAGCTCCCCTAAAGGTCACTTCTGAGGAGTTGTAAACCACGGTTCCAAACCAGGGCACCGTGCTCTGCAAAACAGAGTCCCAGTGAGGAAGTGGCTCCTGCCCAAGTTCTTGCAGGAGCCATGGGCATGTGTTTCTGAACTGAAAATACAAGAAACCAGCAAACCGAATGGAACCTTGGCTCTCCTTTCCAATACTAACAAAGGTGTTGTTTCTAACCTCTAAGTTTTAGCTGGTCTTGCGTTCTTGAGGTTCTTTGTCTTGGCAGGAGAAGAGGTAGTTGAACATGTGTCTTTGCACATTGCTTATTCCTTTAAAGAACTGATGAAGCCAACCCACGTTAACTGTCCATTAATCAGTGTTCTGTGCCTCAGAACAGAGCATTTCTTCAGCTTCCCTCTGGCCAGAGAATGGCAGCTTCTGATCAGTGCCCTAACAGATAGCAGATACAAAGTGCCCCTGTGTCAAGTATAGGTGGCCTTTAGCATTCTTACAAAGTATTTGTCTGTTACATTTTTTTCTAAACATTAGGAAATTCATTAAAGCACAAGTATTGCTTTGGATACTGCCAGGTGCATGCCTTCTTGAACACAAGTGCTGCTCAGATCAGGCTGTTAAAAGAACTTACTGAGTGGCTTTGGACAACTTCGCCTGACTAAATGCCAGCCTGATTGCAGTGGTTGCACTGCTGCTGTCTCACTGCTTCACCTCCTGTTGCTTCCCCAATTTCTTTTCCTTTGTCTCCTTGGTAATAGGGCTTTGTGGTGGAGGAGCTCTGGATGGTGGTTGGGCATGACTGGAAGGGAGTGAAGGGGAAATCCAAGCAGTGCTGGAAGGGAAAGAACCAGGTCTGGGTCTTTTGCACAGCTCATACTGTCTGCATTACAAGGCAGTACCAACAAACAGCGTGTCAGCTCTTTTCTATTGTTTTAATTTGCAGAGTGTCCTATGCACCCCTTACCCACTGCCATCATTAGCAGGTGCGCTGTCTTTCAGCAGACCATTCATTGTAGTTCTGTGAGCTGCTTGTTTCTGAGCATTACCTGTGCTCTCCTTCACAGTGAGTGATTCTGAAAGGAGAAAGTGTGGCTGGTAGGTAAAGCTGGTTTACGAGTCCTTTTTCCATCATTTCCCCATGGCATTGCTTGGAGGCTGCACTGACCATGGGATGTGTGCTGCTGTGTGCAGGCAGGTGGTGCTGCAAAAAGGGTTTGAGCACATGCAGAACTTTGGGCCTCAGAGAAAGTCCCAGCAATGAAGTGCAGCTCCTTCTGCTTTGAGGTCACCATAATCTTCTTGTCACAGTCCTCCTGCTGTTTGCCCAGCTGAATGTTGCTCTCTGATTTACCAAGTTATCTTTCCATCTAAAGTCCGCATTGAATATGTCTGTTTTCTAGGTTCAGTACCTTTTAGTATACAAGAGTATACAATTTGAATAAGGCATTCTCTGTTAGACATGAGGCAGTGATTCCCTGGTGAATCCTATGCAGTCTTATGCATGCACAGTGTAAAAGATGCTTTTGCCTCCACTTCCTGCACCATTACCAATGCACACTTCATTTCAAGAGGACCACAGACATAGGGCATAGAGGGTAAAAAGCATTGGGTCACTCAGTAAATGTTTGTAGAGTTGCTAGAGTGCTTATGGACAGCACAGTGGAAGGCAGCTGGGACACCTTCCCCATGGTTTTGTTGTTCCTATCTTGGAGGTGTTTGTGTGTCTGTTCCTGGCATATTTATGCACGTATGTCTGTGACTTAACAAAACCATAAATCCTTTTAATGAGGAGCAGCTGTTTTCCAGCAGTTGCTCATAGGTGTAGGGGGGGTGACATTGTCCAGTAGCCCTGATCTTGCCATTTTAAATCATCTTCCAAATTGAAGATGCTGAGAGTGTGCGTTTGTTTCCTGTGTTCTTCACATTCAGTTCTGTTAAGGTACGCTGTGAGAGCACAGCTAACAAAGGTTCCTGATACCCACTGCAAAAAGTCATGGTTCTATGTCAATTTCATAACTATATTTTGAAATATCCCAAACAGTCAGCTTTCAAAAACAAAGTTAAGTGGGACTTAATATGGAGAACAATCTGTGTGAGCTGAGGCATCCCAGCAGGGTGAGCAGAACCAATTCCTGCAGCACGTTTGAGTGTTTGCTGTTGTGTTTTCATTTGTCCCCTCTCCTTATGGAACAGAACTGTTCAGGCATTCCATTTCTGGTAGGCTCTCTGCCTGTCCTTCCCCCCATGCACACTGACTCTCTTCCTGATCCCAGCCCTCTCACACCTGAGGCATGCTGCAGGCTCTCCTTGGCACTCAGCTCCCTCCCGCGGTGCCATGGGTGCCATTTGTTGCTGAGAACAGTGCTGGGACGCAGCACTCCCATGTGCCCACGTTTGGATACAGCTGGGACCCAACAGAGAAGCTGTATGGTTGTAATTAAGGGAATAAACCTTTAACTCGCTGTCTTCTCCCTGCTATTGTCCTGAGTTTCTTGGGGATGTTGCTCACGTTTCAGGAATGCAGCAAGTTTTGGCATAGTTGCCCAACGCTTTTGAGCGGGTCTAAAAAAGCAGCAGGAGCAGAATACAAATATTTTAGAATTTAAATCATTTATGCTTATGTACTGTGGCGCACTTAATCCATTTCCGTAAGGATCTGGTTGTCACGGTTTTCTGTGCTTGCTGGGAAACTGACTTTTCTCACTCAGCTGCAACTGCTCTGGAGCACTGCTGCCTCCTCTCTGAAACAGCTCAGAGTCCTTCTATGCAAAGAGCAGAGAAGGGCCTCTGCCTGGCTGTTAGCACTCTTATCTTGTCCCAGATAAGATGTAGCCATGAGGAGACCTGTACAAGCGCATGCAATATCCTGGGAACCACTGTGCAGTGACTTGTCGTTAACTATGTGTAATGGATGGAAACGGTACCGGAGGGCTTCAGTAACAAAGTCTTAATGTGATAGATACAGCTGAATGAGAACAGGCTCACTTGGATGTGCGGCAGTATTCCATGGGGTGCCATTAGTGCCTGCAGAATATTGCATGCAAACCTACTGACACCCAGCAGTGTGCCTGCTTTACCTGGTGTTCCAATGTACTGTTCCCAAATAACTCCTGAAAATCCTAATCCATAGTTTAAAGGCATTGCTCAGATTAATGCATCACCACAACAGAGCTGAATTTGCAGTAAGAAAATATGGAAACTAAATTCTAAGTACCTGCTTTATGAAGCTTCTGGGAAGGCCTTTAAAGGGACAGTAAATGTTCATTTATTACTGCACAAATGAATGACAAAATAAGTGTTTAAGGAATTAAGTGAAGTTGTGGTGTTTTTTGCTGTACCTTTGCTTTGAAACTGGTTTGCAGTAGGAAAACTGATGGCCACCAGGACATGTCCTGTGTTATGTGGCTGTGTGCCTTACAGGTAGACACAAAGGCTGGACCGACTTCATGTCACTGTTAGGCAGTGAATTCCAGCTCTAACTCAAAGTTTTGTGGAGAAATAGTGCACTTGACAACAGAACAATTCTGCAGCATAATACGCTTTTTCTGAAACACTTTGCTTTGTAGGAAGAATTACTGAAATGTCTTTAATTTTTGATAGGTGAAATCTGCAGAGGACGTGAATAATGTATAGGCATGCGCAGGGGCTGGAAGTGAGGTGCCTCTGGTTTGCTGCTGAAGCACCTCCCTACGAGGACAGCTTTGCTAATGAGAAAAACATCTTACAGTGCGATGCCTTTCCAAATCTGAAATCAATTAGTGAGAGCTGCTGCAACTACTGCTCTCTGTTGGTTACACTTGTAAAAGCACTACGTTTCTGAGTGACCATCTATTTTGTCAGTATTTGGAAAGGAATTAAAAATGCAACCTTCTAAAAGCAGAGAGAAATTCTAGCTGTTGCAGAAACAATTGTTTATGATTACTTCTAATAATTTTTAACCCCATACATTCAATATAAGGTGCTGTCTTCAGAGCCAGAAATAATGCATGAGTTACTTCTGTACGTGAAAAGCGTGGACTTCGTGTTGCAACAATGCAACTTGAAGCTAGTGGGCATTTTCTGCTCTTGGTTGCTTTTTCCTATTTGATATGCGCAACCACTCTGCGTGTGCTGTGCAGATTTAGTGCTATGTGGGAGTGCCCTTAAAGCCTGGGAATGGTTTCTCTGGCACTGAGCAGTGGTGCTGTATCGTATCTCAAGTGCAGTGCCTAAGTAATGTGTACACAAATTTCATTCTTGCTCGGTTTTACACTTTGCTTTATAGTGATTTGGCAACTGAATTTGCTCAATGGTGGAAACTCTTCCTTCATGTGGTTAGGTTTTTCTTTGCCTTGTCTGGTTATTTTTCTAGTTTCTCCTAGCTTAAACTGTACTTTCGGCTTCTGACTTCTAGAACACATCAGCGTAAAGTTCTGTTGTATCTCCCCAGAGCCATGTACACTCCTACACCTTGAGGGGATGATATATCCTGGCGTGCTGATTGTGCTTTGCAGCTAGGGCTGACAGCATTGAAGTTTTCCTGTAACGGTAAGTGCGCCCTGGCCCTGTTTGGCTGGCAGGCACTGTGCTGTGGGGCCATGTGGATCCCCAGCACCAGCAGCTCCTGGTGTTCAGCCTGGAGAAAGATAGGAAACTAAGCAAAAGAAGATGGGGTTTTGACCCCCTGGCCTTTCACCAAGGACAGCACATTTTGTTTTTTGATATACTCATCTGCTTGTAGCATATAGGCCTTCCCTTCCTATACCTCTGGTGCAACCCTGATAAGGCTGATGTGTATGGTGCAGAATTGCACACACACGCTTAGTTTTGGCTTCTTGTCCAACCTGTGCATATGCAGTGAAACACGACTGAGGGAGTGTGGTCTCATGTCAGATCAGTGCCCTCAGCCTTTCTCATCACAGAATCGCAGACTTTGGAAGAGACCTCAAGAGATCACCAAGTCCAACCCCCTAAACCAGTATGCTACAATAGGTCACATGGGTCGGCATCCAGCCAGGTCTTGAATATCTCCATAGAAGGAGTCTCTGCAATCTCTCTGGTCAACCTGTTTCATCACCCTTACAATGAAGAAATCCTTCCAAGTGTTAGTACGGAACTTCCTACATTCAAGTTTTAGGCCATTACTCCTTGTCCTATTGCTGCACACCACTGACAAGAGCCTGTCCTCATCCATTTGCCTCCTACCTCCCTTTAGGTATTGGTAAACGTTTATCAGGAATCATTTATCCCCCCCTAAGTATTCTTTTCCCCAGGCTGAACAGACCCGGGTTACTCAGCCTTTCCTCATATGGGAGTTGCTCCTTAATCATCACTGTGGCCCTCCACTGTACTCCTTCTAACCTTGTCTTTTTGAACTGGGGAGCCCCAGACTGGACCCAGTGCTACAGATGTGACCTCACCAGGGCTTGCTGGTATTGCTCTTTTTAATGTACCCCATGTTAGCTCTGGCCCTGTGAGGGTCCCACAGGGGCACACTGCTGGCTCGTGGCCAACCTGTGGCCAACCAGGACACCCACCTGGCCTTGGGAATGTGTCCATCACATCACTGTCAGCACAGGTATCTGTGTGCCACTGCTGTGCCCACACTTACTGAATGTTCACGAGTGTCCCTCACTCAGCCATCCTTGTTACATGAGGTATCACACTACAGTGATTTGAGAAGATTGGAAGTGACATAACTTTCATTTATTTAGACTAGAACATAAAGAGATAAGGTGGGCTCTGAAACTCATCAGAGTGTTACTGCCATCATTCTGCACTGTCCATCAGACCCTCTGAATTTAGGCCCCTACTCATGCACTGAAACAAGGGGCAGGGATTTTGCAGTTTGAGAAGACTGTGGACTTCAGGCATTTTACTTTAGGCAGAAGCTGCATGGATTTAAAATGGTGAAAGTGTAGGGTTTGTGTCGCCCAGCTCAGAAATCAGTCAGAATCTGGGCTGGAATGTGGCATTGGTTTAACCGTGCTCAGAAACAGTACACAGGTCAGGAAGTTAGCAACATTGCAATGAGCTGAAAATACCACAGGAACAATAGGTGGGAAGAGTGCTTCTCCCCTGTCTGGAATTTGACTGGAGAACCAAAATACCTCTGTGCTCTGTGGGACTCCTGGGGGCTGCAGCTGTCTGTGAGCTCTGCGTAAAGCAGGGCTGCCTTCCCCGTCTCTGCCCACTGCTTGGATTTCCCACACAGTTGAGATCACTCTGGTCGCACACGGGTGTTGCAGATTCCCAGGCTTGAGGCAATGGGCAGCTCATTTTCACGTATGAACATTTGGTGGAAATCTGCTTATGAGCTTTCCCAACATCCTTGCCCTTCAGCTCCAGTTCCTGCCTCCTTGCTGTACCTCCTCAGCTGGCTATAAACAGTTACCCTTAGCAAACTTCCAGGGCAGAATACACAACCCTGAGCTACTGGAGCTCAGGGAGTTTTTAGACACCTCTCTCAGCCATAGTGTTCGCATTTGGTGATCATTCAATGATCACTAATAAGCACTAATAAGGTGAAGCATCCTGTTCTAATTGGCTGGACATCTGAGATTTGTGTCTGCACTTGGGATTTGATGACTGTGCTGATGTAATGGGGGCAGCTCACATGCATTCAAGAAAATGTAGTGTGCAGAATGCCCAATATGCCAGTCAGTTGTCTGCAAGCACACCAGAGAGAAATCAAAGGACTCTTGCATTAGCATTACTTTTCTAGAAGGTGGTTGCATAACTAAGGGGGACAGTTGGACAGATTTGGTTTTCCTAAATAGATGGTGTATTTCTGCCCTTGCCACCAGAACAGAAGCGATTGCTTTTCATTATGAGAGAACCAGCGGGAAAATAGGACAGAATCTAGAGTAGTGAGATTTTACATTCTCTTTGAAACCAAATAAATTAAATGCGGCTTTTCAAAAATAATACCGATTTACTGACTCCAGTAGTCATGAGTTTTATGTTACTTTCAGGTATCTTTAGTCTAAAGTGGGTCTTTGGTCCTCCATTAATTCCAAATGAGAAGTGATAGCGATGAATACTTGTTAGCTTGCAATGTGGAGTGCCAAATAAAAATAAAACTTTCAAGAACACTCACCATTTTTTCAAACTGCCCCTCTGCTTCCTTCTGTTGTAAGGGAATATAGGGGAATGTTGGTGGAAAGGTTCAACCTCTGCTGCCCTACTGCCAACATCCACCTCTGATATTGTGGTTCAGGATCATAACATAGGAGGTGTTACTTTTGGAGCAGGCAAGGTGTGCCTGTATTATGAAACAAGTGATGCACAATGCAATTGCTCACCATCTGCTAACTGATGCCCAGCCCGCCTCTCAGCAGCAGCCCCTCCCCTGACCAACTGCTCAGTTTTATAGTTTTTTCTAATGGTATCATATAGTATGGAATATCCTTTCGGTTTAGGTCAGCTGCCCTGATTCTGTCCCCTCCCAACTCCCCCTGCCCCCATCCCATCTTGCAGGACAGCAGGATGAGCTGAAGCCTTGGCACCACCTGCACAGTCAGTGAGCTGGGTGCAGTGCTGCTGCGGCTGCAGGAGCGTCTGCCCCAAAGCAGAGGGGCAGTAACTACCCTGCAAGTTTTCCATGCGTGTGAGCTTTGTTTTTCTTGAACGAAAAGCTGCATAAACAGATGTAGGAGTAGGTGTGTGTGTGTTTCTGAGTAGTTGACACGGGAGCAGTCCCATTGAAGGGAGGTGGAAGGTACTTGGTATTTGCCAGTGTTAAGTGAGAAGCGTGTTGGTTATCCAAAAGCGATGCATGCCACCAGGTTTTTCCAGCAGTCAATGAGTGACTTAATAGTCATAGTTAATTCATAATTAATTTTCATAATTAAAAACCTGTTTGCTGTTTTTATTTAAATTTGGCTCCTTGGTACAGGTGCTCCTTTAGCATTGCTGTACGAGTGTACTGCACAGATGCATGTCTGTCTCTGGGGATCAGAGGGCTATGCTATCTTTGTAGTAGAAACAACGCTCTTATTATGTTATCATATAAAATATGGATTTTAATATTAAACTTAATGCTCTGCTATGAGGAATATGTAAACTTGGCTTCAGAGCAGCAGCATGCACTTCCTGGAATCCTGTGCATAGTGTAGATATAAATAAACACAGGTTCTCTGGAATTCGCTGGGGCCGATATCTGGTGTCATTAACGGGATCTGCCAGAATTTGTCTTCCCTGACAGACAGTTGATTTTTGATTAATGCAAGATGCTTTATTTTGAAAATCAATATCTTAGAAGATTAATGAATACCAAATATAAGTCCAGCTCAGTGATTGGCAAAGCAAATGCACGTATGCTCTTTATTTGCTGGATGGCACATCTGTTGCCAAAATTTTATTCCTTTGGAAATGTCATGTTCAGCAGACATATTCAGATTGAACTACTGGAAGTCGTGATTTTTAGGTAAGGTATGAAAACAGAGGTAAGTGTAGGGAAGCAAAGACATGGTTTAATTCTGGCTTTAAGATAAACTGGTCTTAGAGGAAATTATTTTTTATTTATACTTGAGTGCACAGCACTGGAAGCTGCTAATAATAAGAACTGTTCAGTGTTGTGTCAGTTCTGAGATGTCCCTAAGTGAGAAAGGTAATGCCTGAGCAGCACACAGCTTATAAACAAATGGCAGTGTATCCAGGATGCAGATATTTTCTGCTGGAGGTGTTACACCCACTGTCACTGAATGTATTGAGATCTTACTGTTCGGTGAGAAAACTGTTGACCACTGTTTCTTTCTAGGATTTATTGAGTGTCATCTTCTTTGTTATCCTTCTCTTCTGTCCCTGCAAGCACATTGGCAGAAGTGCTCTGATAAGTGCTGTGTGAATGTTTGTGCTGTGTAAGGTGGTAGGCTGGATGGATGGTTTGGTCCTGTGTGCCGTCCGGTCCAGGCATCATCAGGTGTCACTGGGTGTTGGAGAGGCTGGGCAACCAATAAATTCTACTGTCTGGTTTCTCTTTGGTAAAATGATAAACTCTTAGTTGAGGGAATGCTGTTTACAACTCATGCAACTGTGGGTTCACTGTTCGGACATCAGGTTCGGACATCCCTTCCCCATTAGAAATGAATATAAGGTTCTCCTTAAACTAACGGTGAAGAAGTAACCAAGCCTCCACATAAGCACATGCTGAACTGCTATGTCACCCTGTTCTTTAAATGTGTAATCAGCCTATGATTCATGCACAGAGTGGATTATCATTTTGTATTTTGAATTATGCATAGGTCATTAAAGGAAGCACTAGAATTTCATCAGCACTCAACTCATGCTGTGGACAAAAAAGCCATTTTGAAGTGTCAGAGTGTTCTGTTAAGACAGCTGAATTGTAATGGCTGATAAGTACCAAACTGTATCTATTCCTGCTTCATTGTGACTGGATTGCTGTTCATTACTTTCTACTTATCTGGTATAAAAAGGACCTTATGGGTAGAATTGCTTATTTTCTGCTTTTTTCTTTCTTTAACAGACTAGAGACGACTTCCTGGGTCAGGTGGATGTGCCTCTTAACCACCTTCCGGTAAGCAGTGCTTTTGTCTTTGTGCTCTTTTCTGTCACCTCCAGCAGTGAAAAACTCATGTTATGAAAATTTATGGAAATAAATTCTACTTAAAGCTGATATTCCCAGTAGAACCATAGGAGCTGAAAGAAAAATCGTATGAAAATAAAGCCCCACCATGCAGAGTAGTCTAGCGAGACAGTGATTCTCTAGCGCCCATTGAAGTTGTCAGAATCCAGGTTTCTCTTCTCATCCGTTTCTCATCCTGATTCTTGCTTAAAATCCTTGTCTGGCCTGAGTCAATTGATGAATGACATATGGCCAATAGGCTGGTTGCATCTCAGCTTTCCACAGACAGTTATCCTCTGAAACCTCTGGCTTTTTCCTTTTTGTGTTTTTCCTTTATAGTTGAAATGACTGTATTCTCCATCAGCAAAGCAAACTCCATTTCTCTCAGAAATGTTAAAATGTTGAAGAAAATAAAAACATTTTTTGGTCCCATTCAAATGTCTAAATAATTGATGGCTAAGGCTATGGGATAAGAGTAATACTCCATAGTCATGTTTTTATAAATGTGCTTTTCCTATAATGTCCCCACAGAAGGGTGTTCAACATTCAGAAACTACTCAGTAGTGTCCTTAATGTAATCTTAGTCCAATAATGATGGTGATAAAATTATGACTGACTGCAGTGCATGCAAACTTTCAGTACCAGTACTGAAAAAGTCTGGGGGAGAGGTCTGTGCTACTGCTGTCAGTAGGTGGGCCCTCATCACATCTGTTTCTGTTTTCCTCGGGTTGACATATGCTGAACAGGCTGAAGACAGTGCTGGGTTGGAGACTCTGTGGGGATGCTGTAGTGAAAAAGACAAATAACTGAACATCAGGATGTTTTTGATTGTGATGGTGGGTATTTATCAGGAAATGTTCTCTGAAGTATAGGTTGATGAGGGCAGCATTACCACGTGCCTATTTTGCACAGTCAATTAACATTTTACAGTTGTTAGTGAATATTAGTTATTGCAAATCATCCAAAGTTGAGAAAGCTATAGGTATGTTCACTTTCTGTGAACCATCTTGAGAAATCAACAGTTTTTTTCCTTCCATACTGTGTAGGAGAATGACTTTTCCTATACATGGGAAACTTTACTGTCTTCTCTCCAGGGACTTAGCTGCCCTGTGAGGGTGCATGTCTCTACCTCATATTTGAACAGCAGAATGTTAAACTTACTCTTCCAAATCGTTTTTAATCTCCTACTGTCTTTATGTAGAAACTACTACATCAGAATTTCCTGCTGAGGTACTTTGTTTCACTGCAGAATAAATTCAGTGTGCTAAAATGAGAAAAGTTTGTAGTGTCGTACTCCCCTCTTCTTTCCATTGAGGCTTACTAGAAAGTGAATGTGTTCCCCCTACAAAATCCCTGCTCTGCATGTTTGTAGATAACTTCTTTTGCTTCAGAAACAACTTTCTTCTCAGGGAAACATCCTCCGTGTCTTTATATTTTAAGTCAGTGTTTCCTCATTCATCCTTCCAGTACATTAAAAAGGAGAGATTGTGATATATTCACTAGCAAATGTTCAGCTGTGGATTTGTTTGGCAAAATCCTGGATCTCTGCTTTATTTAACCATTCTTAGCAAAATTTTGTTAAAGTACATACACAGCTTTTACTTAATGTACATTGAATACAGATGAGAGTACAAAAAAACAATATTTCATAATCATGCATGCTTTATACTGCTGTTGATTTGATTAAAATCTCCTATCTCACTGAGAAAATGGGAGGTCTGTCTCACACAGATTAAGTGGAAACTTAATGCGGGAAATGCCTTGCAGGATGAGTTTGTTCTGTGAAAAACAAATCTGTGTGGTATTTGATGTAAAATCTGTGATAACGAGTTAGAATTCATTCTTAATTTACCATTTATTGACTTTGAAGTAACATATGGTTGAAGTATTTATTGACTTTGAAGTGACACAGTTGGACTGATCTTGTCGTTCTGCTCCAACCTTGCTGATTCTATGACAGTCAATAAAACTTTTCATAAATAATACCTGGGAGATAGGTTATCCTGTGTCTATGAAAGTTTAGTAAACGAATTGCGCACAAGTAGTATTCCTGTTTGTGAGGATGAGGCTTGCAGATATGCTTTGATTTTTTGTAATTAAGAAAATTTTGTGGTAATGTGGTCTTCGTTGGAGCACAAGGTTACTTCTTCAGTGTAACACAGGCCATACTTCCAATTTTTCAGCCCCAGTCACACAGTTATTAACATATCCCATAAGTCAGGAGATTTAATCTGTGTATGGATTTCTGTCTATCATATTTGCCTTCTCATTTCTAATTGTCTACTTTTGTAACAGTAATGATTCTCGTCTCACAGACTTGGCAGGCGTAACAGATCTGAATGTCTTACGTCATAGAAAGCTTTTAAGATTGAAAACTTTATGAAACCTGTAGTTGAATGTAAATCAGACAGTGTAACCTGTCAACCTGATAATGTTACCAATCTGCCTTATCAATAATTTCAACCTCTTTACTGCTTTTCAGTCTTAACAGCTTTGAAGTAAGAAACGAAAGCCAGCAGAACTGTTATTTTATTTAGTAGTTTTCTAATGTGCATAAAACAGACACCTTGAGGTGGATGCATCCTTCTGTGACAGTGCTGTTGGTTGGCTGCAGAAAGTTGGAAGGTCTTTGCTTTGTGGGTTCTTCCAGATCTCACTGAATTGTGTGCGTTTCCATACACTAGTGAGACTGGGTTCAGCACGTTGCTGGTATTCACACTGACATCTAGTGGACCTCTTGTGCAGCTGTATATTAACCTCCCCACCCATGGTAACTTACACTGTAGAATTTTCTCTAGCATTTCCATTTCATCTATCTGCAATATGAATGTTCTTCATGTGCTTCAGTGCTTGTGGACAAGCCCTTTAAATTATCATTTTCTTACTTACCTGTAGACTGAAGACCCAACCATGGAAAGGCCATACACATTTAAGGATTTCCTTCTCAGACCAAGAAGGTGAGGATTTGTACTTGTATTTAAAAACATTTCATACCACAAGGTTTATTATTTGCAACTGTTGAAGAGTTATTGAATTAAATGTAACTCCATGTCTTCTAGTCACAAGTCTCGTGTAAAGGGTTTCTTGAGACTGAAGATGGCTTACATGCCTAAAAATGGTGGCCAAGAGGAAGAAAACAGTGATCAAAGGGATGAGTCTGAGGTAAGACACTTAATCAAGAGATCACTAGCTGATGTCTTCTTTTTGTCGCTTTTATACATCTGAAGGTACTTAAGTAATTAGAGATTCAGATATAATCATAGAAGAAGTTATGGTTTTGAAAGATAAAATGATGGTGTTAGTATCAACATATTCTTCCCCCCTCATGTTTTCAAAACCATAAGATGATATTTTCTCTACTATTTCAAGTAACTCAGGGTATTTCAAGTGACACAGTGAATTCTGAAGTCTCCCTGATTCAGTTATGGTGTATTTTTTTCATTTTCGTGAACATTCTCAAAGCTGTGTAAGTCGTGCCAAGAAAGCATAAGAATTTGGAAAGTCTCTCCATGTAATTCATATTTGACATAAACGTGATGGTCTGTTTTTAATATCTAAGTACATCTTCCTCACAAGCGTGTCCAAGTTAGCTCTTGGAACATTTTTCTTTATTTTCTTGGCAGCACCAGCTTTACAGAGAGCACTGCACATGCGGGCACAGCGGGTTTAAAGACTTCCCAGCACTCTTATCAGCCATCATCCATTTTAAGAATTACTGCAATTAGAGCTGACAGAGTGGATGTTAGCCCAAGTTTGCTTTAATTACTAATAACGTGCAGCAGCCATCTGTAACTTGAGAAGGAGGGCTGTCATCCCAAGCCATACATTTGTTCTCTGAAAGTTGCTTCTCAGGATGTGCCCAAGTCCTGGTACAGAGGCAGCTGAGGTGTCACAGGGCGGTCACTGATCTGCACATAATAAAGCAACCGCTCAGGTTCATCACCTTCAGCACTTTATAGATACAAAACACAGGTTTTTTTCTCTGTATTCACGTACAAAAAAGTGTGTATGCATGTTCATAAATGCGCTTGTATTTTATATGTGTGTATGTGTGTACATATAATACAATTTGCATAGGAATCTGAGAAGTTTATGTATGTGTATATATGTCACAATCAAACATTTCTTATTTGTATAAAATAAACAGTAATATCTAACTGTGAATTTCATTGAAATTACCATATTTTAAACACAATCTGATTTTTTCGGTGGTATTTGAAGTAATAAGACTGTAAAAGGTTCCAGTGTACTTACAGTTATTAAATTCTTTAGTGAATGGATTCTTTTGTGTATATAATATGTCTCATAATTGCTGCCTAAATAACTGACTTGAGTTTATTAGCATTTTTGTAAATAAAACTAGTCTGGAAAGTATGCGTTGTCAGGAATAAAGTGTCTCATATGGAAAGAAATTTTCAGCAGCATACACACAGTGATGCTCTCTTTACCCACAAGTCTCTGTTTCTGAATATTATTTATTGTCTGTTTTGCTGTTGAAAATAAATTTTTGTTACCCCCATGAGTAAGATTCCCCTGACTCAAGTGCATAAGATAGCGCCACAAGGCTCTGGCAGTGTCCTTCAGAAACAGCATTTCTAGTAAATCAGTGGTAATGAAAAGCTTTTATGTTTCATTTAACAAAAGACTTCTAACTTTAATTTCTGAACAGCAGCAGGGAATGAATTTTCTTATCTGTAGTTGAATTACAGTATTTACCTAGAAAGGATACCCAATGGCAATTAGATTTTGGTTTGAATTCAGGTGGATTTACATATTAAAGTCTTTTGGAGTATGCTTTTGAAACAGGCATAATATATAGTGTGGTTGCAGTGGGATACTTAAAGCTATCTTATACATTTAGAAGTAACAATTAGTTTTTGGTTGTTTTGTTTGCTTGCTTTTTAATCTTTCCCAGAAAAGGTATGTTTGAGTGATAAGGGCACCTGCCTGTTTTTCTGGTTTTACATAGTTCCTTGGGAGTTTTTTACTGCTGTCAACCACTTTCAGACCTTTTGGCAAATAGCAGATGAGTTTGACAGAAAGATAGGACAGAGATGGTAAACAGAAGTTCCTGTATGCTTTAGGAGAACGGGAAGGTGAAAAGAAAAACAGCGATTATCCTTCACAAGGAAACGGGCACAGCCTGAGTTCAAAAGTTAGCAGTTGGTTCTCTTTGGCTTCATGACTGGAAATCTGCCTCTGGCTACCAGGAGGAATACCCACCCAAATATTTTTGGGAATCCATGTTTTAATAGACTGGTAGAATTTTAGATTTTTTATCACTGAAATGTAGCACACACTGCAATCATGAAGTTCCTTCTGTTTCTCTATGGTTTAGATTTAAATTATTGTTTATTTCTCTTTGGGAAAAAAAAACAAAAACAAACCAGGAATCTGCACCTATCTCCACCACTGTAAGCAATGCTGTTATAACTTCTCTTTAACTTGAGCTCTGAAATCTTTTTTACTCTCATTCCTAAGCATGGATGGGATGTGGTTGATTCCAGCGACTCGGCGTCTCAGCGTCAGGAGGAGTTACCACCTCCTCCACTGCCTCCTGGATGGGAAGAAAAGGTTGACAACCTGGGGCGGACTTACTATGTCAACCACAACAACAGAACTACACAATGGCACCGACCAAGTCTGATGTAAGTGATGTTGTAGTCCATTTTCATGTTTATGGGTAGAAGAAGAACAGATTATTTTCTTCTGTAAAGAATATTGATAGACTATTTTTATAAAATGCAAGCACAAGCACTTCAGGTCTTTTAAGATTTAATTAAGTTAAATTGATTGATTTTGAGGAGATACTTTTTTTCTGTTCAGTAAATAGACTTCTTTGTCTGTCTGTGCTTGTGCTCCTGTTTAAGCCTTAGGTTGCCTTTAATTAGGTTTACAACACTGTAGCGATGTTTAACTGAAAATGTTAAGAGTTGTACTGAAATAATGAGTCAGTGAAGCATCTTTCATTGTTTTTATGTATCTGCAATTCTCCTAGTGTTGCTTATTACAAGTGCTGTTTGCTCTTTATTAAATGTTCATAATCACAGTTGAATTGTGTGTGTGTTTCTATATTTAACTGTTCATTCTTTTTGTCTGATCTGTTTATCTAAGAATTTAATTGGGTTTTGTTCAGCAGGTTTTGAACTATTTTTTTCAAATGTTATTTATTAAGCAGCTTTTACTTTTTCTCAGCTGAGGGAATGGGATGGATCAGTCTGGAGCAGAGGAGGCTCAGGGTAGGCCGCACTGCTCTCTACAACTCCTGAAAGGAGATTGTGGTGAGTGGTGGCTGTCCTTTGTTCCCAGGTAGCAGTGATGGGACGAGAGTTGATGGCCTCATGTTGCTAGAAAATTCAGGTTGGGTATTAGGAAACATTTCTTCTCAGAAAGGGTTCTGAGACATTGAAAGAGTCTGGCCAGGAAAGTAGTTGAAGCACCATACCTGGAGGTATTCAGAAGACGTGCAAATGTTGTGCTTAAGTGCACAGTTTAGCGGTAGGATTGACTGTGACATTTTAATGGTGGGACCTTTTCCAAACTAGATGATTCTGATTTTGTATATTTATGAAACCACTAAGAGTGGAAGGTCTCATGGGGTGGTAGAATAGGCAGTACTGGCCTCTCAGTTTGAAGCTTGTAACTCAGATACTAATTGGTTCATTAAGAGAAAATATTATAGTCTGTCAGCTGAGTAATTTGTCTTGTAGGCTGCTGAAATGTGCTGTACTAAAATGTTTTCCCAAATAAATGTTTTCTGAATGTAATTCTCTTTAAATTCTACAGTCCCTCATACTGAAGGAGAGGTTTAAATGGAATACAGCCTTTTAACAACCTCCTGTGCCCATTGAGTACAGTCACAGAGATGCAGAGATGTGCACAGGGGGAAGTTGCACAAGCCAGGAAGGGACACTGTTAAGAGAATTTGGGTTATTTTCCATTACAACCACTGCTGGTGTGAGCTGAACTAGTGGTTGCGGCCTGCAAAAGCTTGCGATAGTTTTAGCTGTTGCAAAAAGAATAACAATAGTTGGCATAAAGAGAGGGGCAGAAGTGAAATCTCTGTTTCAGGAATGATTCTGGTCATCATTGGAAAGGATAAGTTCTAAGGAGTTAACATGTTAGAGTGGGAACTTTTTCTGGTTTAACAACTCTGCTATACAAAGAGTGTTAATTTCTAGTCTTACGTGACATTCATGAAATGCTTCTGGTTTTATTTTATTTGGATTAAAGGATTAAGTTGCCTCATGTTTATGAAGCCTGACATGCGCAGGAGTAATGTATGTTGTATTGTAATCAAAAGCATTAATGAGTTTAACATTTATTTTTTCTCGTTCTTTCCTCCTTCACTTCTTTTTCCAACTATGCAGTGATGTGGGATCTGATTCAGATAACAATATCAGACAAATAAACCATGAAGCAGCCCATAGGCGGTTTCGTTCTCGAAGACACATTAGTGAGGATTTGGAACCAGAACCTATGGAGACTGGAGACATTCCTGAGGTACATAAAGGTCTTGCTTTTCATAGAATCATAGAATGGCCTGGGTTGAAAAGGACCTCAGAGGTCGTCTGGCTTAAACCCCTTGCTGTGGGTAAGGTCACTAGCCACTAGAGCAGGCTGCCCAGAGCCACATCCAGCCTTGCCTTGAATGCCTCCAGGGATGGGGCATCCACAACCTCTCTGGGCAACCTGTTCCAGTGCGTTACCACCCTTTGAGTATTTAACTAACCTCAGGCCCAAGTGTTTCCCATTTTGTAAGCTAATTACTACACACCATGAACAATAATGGTTTTGCATGGTTTAAAGGAAATCACTTGAGTAGTATACCAGAGATACAATAAAAAACCTAGATAGCTGTACTTTCATGCACACATGCTTTTGTAGGTGGCTGATAGAGTATGCACAGTATTAAATACCTTGTAAATGCTACAACATTTGTAATTGCAAGCACTGCTTGTTATCTCTGAGCAGATGAAACACTGTCAATATTCTGCTTTGAATAACAATGAGACAAGTTTCTAAGAAGTGAAATGTACCAAATGGAACTGCCATTTGTTTGACTTCTCTTTGATGTCTTGATTTAGAAGGAAAAGAGAAAAAAGATAAAAACAGAAAATAGAAAAAAATAGACTTTTAAAATAAAAATAGACTTCTTAAACTTTTCTGTAAAGCTCTGATCTCATTCAGCCTTGAGGAATGTTTTATTGTTTGAGTCACAGGTAAAGTTCTTCACGAAAGTGTTGGTTTACTGAATGGTATGCAGAGCAGCAAATAGAGTGCTGAGGTTATTTTTGCAATCATCATCTGTTAATGGTTGATTTACAGATTCTTATGAATAGTATTACACATTCCATTCTAAATCAAAATTGTCAGTGTTTTTTTTATAAGTTTGTAGTAAGTGTGCAAGGCTGAATTTTGAATAAAATTTCCAATAGCATTTACTTAATGAGATGTGATTTTTACACATCTTTGCATCATTTTCTGTGTTGAATCATAAAGCCTCGTTTCATCACTGCTTTAAGTCTGTTTTGAAGACAACAAGAAAACTATCTTTTCCCATTGACTGCTTTGTACTGAGAACGGTTGTTTGTATATTCTAGGGGTTAGTTTATTTCTCTAAATATTAGTGCTGACAGTCACACCTGTGTTTGCCACGATGAGGTGGTTAGCTGGAATGCACAGGGGGAAGAGAGGCTTGTTTTGACTTTAAATAGTTAAAGTGATTTCTTTTCTTTTGCCAGCCTTGGGAAGCCATTTCAGAGGAGGCGAGTGCAAGTGGGGATTCCTTAAGCTTGTCATTGCCACCACCTCCTGCATCTCCTGTATCCCGTACCAGTCCTCAGGAGCTATCTGNATGGCCTGGGTTGAAAAGGACCTCAGAGGTCGTCTGGCTTAAACCCCTTGCTGTGGGTAAGGTCACTAGCCACTAGAGCAGGCTGCCCAGAGCCACATCCAGCCTTGCCTTGAATGCCTCCAGGGATGGGGCATCCACAACCTCTCTGGGCAACCTGTTCCAGTGCGTTACCACCCTTTGAGTATTTAACTAACCTCAGGCCCAAGTGTTTCCCATTTTGTAAGCTAATTACTACACACCATGAACAATAATGGTTTTGCATGGTTTAAAGGAAATCACTTGAGTAGTATACCAGAGATACAATAAAAAACCTAGATAGCTGTACTTTCATGCACACATGCTTTTGTAGGTGGCTGATAGAGTATGCACAGTATTAAATACCTTGTAAATGCTACAACATTTGTAATTGCAAGCACTGCTTGTTATCTCTGAGCAGATGAAACACTGTCAATATTCTGCTTTGAATAACAATGAGACAAGTTTCTAAGAAGTGAAATGTACCAAATGGAACTGCCATTTGTTTGACTTCTCTTTGATGTCTTGATTTAGAAGGAAAAGAGAAAAAAGATAAAAACAGAAAATAGAAAAAAATAGACTTTTAAAATAAAAATAGACTTCTTAAACTTTTCTGTAAAGCTCTGATCTCATTCAGCCTTGAGGAATGTTTTATTGTTTGAGTCACAGGTAAAGTTCTTCACGAAAGTGTTGGTTTACTGAATGGTATGCAGAGCAGCAAATAGAGTGCTGAGGTTATTTTTGCAATCATCATCTGTTAATGGTTGATTTACAGATTCTTATGAATAGTATTACACATTCCATTCTAAATCAAAATTGTCAGTGTTTTTTTTATAAGTTTGTAGTAAGTGTGCAAGGCTGAATTTTGAATAAAATTTCCAATAGCATTTACTTAATGAGATGTGATTTTTACACATCTTTGCATCATTTTCTGTGTTGAATCATAAAGCCTCGTTTCATCACTGCTTTAAGTCTGTTTTGAAGACAACAAGAAAACTATCTTTTCCCATTGACTGCTTTGTACTGAGAACGGTTGTTTGTATATTCTAGGGGTTAGTTTATTTCTCTAAATATTAGTGCTGACAGTCACACCTGTGTTTGCCACGATGAGGTGGTTAGCTGGAATGCACAGGGGGAAGAGAGGCTTGTTTTGACTTTAAATAGTTAAAGTGATTTCTTTTCTTTTGCCAGCCTTGGGAAGCCATTTCAGAGGAGGCGAGTGCAAGTGGGGATTCCTTAAGCTTGTCATTGCCACCACCTCCTGCATCTCCTGTATCCCGTACCAGTCCTCAGGAGCTATCTGAGGAACTGAGCAGAAGACTTCAGATCACTCCTGATTCTAATGGGGAACAGCTGAGNAGACTTTTAAAATAAAAATAGACTTCTTAAACTTTTCTGTAAAGCTCTGATCTCATTCAGCCTTGAGGAATGTTTTATTGTTTGAGTCACAGGTAAAGTTCTTCACGAAAGTGTTGGTTTACTGAATGGTATGCAGAGCAGCAAATAGAGTGCTGAGGTTATTTTTGCAATCATCATCTGTTAATGGTTGATTTACAGATTCTTATGAATAGTATTACACATTCCATTCTAAATCAAAATTGTCAGTGTTTTTTTTATAAGTTTGTAGTAAGTGTGCAAGGCTGAATTTTGAATAAAATTTCCAATAGCATTTACTTAATGAGATGTGATTTTTACACATCTTTGCATCATTTTCTGTGTTGAATCATAAAGCCTCGTTTCATCACTGCTTTAAGTCTGTTTTGAAGACAACAAGAAAACTATCTTTTCCCATTGACTGCTTTGTACTGAGAACGGTTGTTTGTATATTCTAGGGGTTAGTTTATTTCTCTAAATATTAGTGCTGACAGTCACACCTGTGTTTGCCACGATGAGGTGGTTAGCTGGAATGCACAGGGGGAAGAGAGGCTTGTTTTGACTTTAAATAGTTAAAGTGATTTCTTTTCTTTTGCCAGCCTTGGGAAGCCATTTCAGAGGAGGCGAGTGCAAGTGGGGATTCCTTAAGCTTGTCATTGCCACCACCTCCTGCATCTCCTGTATCCCGTACCAGTCCTCAGGAGCTATCTGAGGAACTGAGCAGAAGACTTCAGATCACTCCTGATTCTAATGGGGAACAGCTGAGTTCTTTGATTGTATGTGACACACTGCTCCTTCTGTATACATCTTTCCTACTGTGATTCTCATTAGCCACGTTCCTGGATTGTTTATGTGGATGAGTAGGCATTGCTGGTCTTTGGAAAAACTGAATATGCTGTTAGAAGCATCTTGAAAAAAAACTCAGCTCAATTTCACCATAGAACATAGAGCTGCTCTTACACCTTTAAGAAAACAAAATACTAGAGAATATCAATCTCGGACTTTCCTAAGGAAAGTGAAAAGACACAATGCTGCTCTAGACATAATCCATTTTATTATGTGCTGATTTTTCAAAAGCTTGGTGTTTACCTCTGCATATTTATGCTGAAGGATGTCTCGTATTAGAATTTTACAAACCCCTCATGTTTTATTGGGTTAACTGTTACAAGACTAACAAAAGATTAGAATTGAAGGGAAGTAGTTACAGTGAAGTGCTGTGTGGATTTATTGATAACTAGTCTGGAGAACCACAGCAGGTTACTTGAGGTGAGAACAAAATGCAATTTCTATGGGTGTGTGTTTACCTATTAGTCTGACGCACTTACGATACCACAAAAAGTAAGGATACTGTACTTCCAATTGTGGAAATGTCTTATGTCTCTTTGATTGAAAAAAACAACAGTAAATATTAAACAGAACATTGTGTTGAGTTTTAATCATTTCCTTGGTGTGTGCGCTTAAGGTACCGTTGCAATTCAGCTGACAAGTAATCACACTTACTCTTCTTCTGATCAAATAGAATCTTGATTAGGTGCAATTTCACAGAGACTATGCAATATAAACAATGACTTGAATGTTGTATGGAGGTTAGTTCAGCAAATCATAGCTCTGATTACCAGCCATCTGCAGAAAGTATGCTTCTGTAGATAGCTGCAGGTTTCAGTAGACCTTCACTTCACGGGGCCTGAATTTATTGTACCTAGAAAGTAGTAAGTGGTATAGCTACAAAATTATCTTAATTAAAATAATTCAGTAACTATGTTTCTGTACAAACTAGATCTTTTATGAACCATTAAATAAAATCTTACTTATCTCTGGAATACAAATTTTAATGAGATCACACTAGCAAAATAAGAAATTGTCAGAGCTATTAGTGTCTGTGTTACACTACCCATTGAAGAGGGTGTTGAGATGCTGAAAGGAGTAACACGAAACAGCTATAAAATTACTTTGTCTGCACATGGAGACTGAGTGGATCAGCAGAGTTCAGTGCATAGCCCTAGAGGATCTATCAGGGCAGCCTGTGTCTGTGACGTCTGCTCCCACAACTCTGGCCTCTGTGAGAGCTCAGTGGCCTGATCCAGTGCTTAACTCTGAGCTGCTTCCCTGTGAATGAGCAGTGCTTCTCCTGGGCTTGTAAGTCTGCCTGGTTCTGAGGTTGATAAGCATAGTAAAGAGACATCCAAGAGTATCATTTGCATTGAGCAAGGTGGTAGGAGGGATTTGGCACTGCCAGCTAAACACAAGATAGGTCTGCGTGACATCTCTTGACCCAGGATTTTTCCTAAGCCAAAATCAAGACTGGATTTGCATGAACCTGTTTAAGATCTACAGGCTGTAGGCTGAAACTAGAGGTACTTTGATCTCAGCGAAGCTCCCAGTGAAGATTCTGCAGGGCATACTGCTTTCCCACCATGGGCTCAGGATGTCATGAGCACCAGAACCACATAGTCATCCCTTGTAGTATTGGCATCCTGTTGTGCCCACATGCAAGGAACAGATACCAGGGTTACGTAGTGCAGTAAGCCATATGTGGAAACTCAGTAGCTCTAATGTATTTTCCAAGGACTATATTGACAGTGTTCAGACAGAAGTTGTATGTTTTCCTTATACTGCTTGTTCTGCCACTAAATTTTCAAAGGTGTCTTCCAAAAATACTTGAAAATAGTTTTCAGAAGTTCCACAATGTTTTCGTTTCCTGTTACATCCTGAGTTAACCTTTCTCTCTACTGCTGATTCTATGTTTTTTAATTTCCCTGTGTGTTTTCCCAAACAGGATGCCCTATCCTTTTCTTTTAGATGAGGTTAATGTAACTTGGACACTGAAGGCAAGTGGAAAACATATATCCAATCACTTTAGTTTTCTCAGTTTAGTTTCTGGAACATGGCTATATGGCAGTAGTCTGTAATGGAGCTCTGAGAATTTCAGCTTTTCCCCGCTAACCAGGTTTCTATACAAGTGCTAAAACAGGCACTACAACACAAATATATTTTGTTGGTGGTGTGGATTAAATGTGAGAAAAGTAAAATCACTGAATAAAAGCCCCTTATTTTAATACACCTTGACTTAAAGACACTTTCTTATTTTTTTTCCAGCAAAGAGATCCTTCCTCAAGATTGAGATCTTGCAGTGTAACAGATACGGTTGCTGAACAGTCTCAACTATCTCTGGTAAATGAAAGCTAACTTTTATTTATTTCTTCATATTCGAACATCATCTGATTCTGAATGGTATCTTTTCCTACATCAGTTCTAGGCAGATCTGATTCAGTTACCAGCACAGTCATGACTATCCCAAATCATTGTGAAAACCAAATTAATGTCAGATCACAATGTACAATGAGGAATTCCATAAGAGAAAAAAAAGTTTTGTACCTGAGTCTGACTTCAGTTATCTAACACAGAAATGTAGTTTTCTAAACACTCGATATATCAAGTAGAGGGAGAAAACCTTCTAGGAGTGTTTTCAGGTAGGGTGGGAGAGTGCAGTAGCACCATGTGTGCCTGGAACTGTAGCAGCCACAGGACTCTGCAATCAGGTGTTTTTTAGCCCTGTAAATTGATTTTACTTAGAATTTTGAAGTATAGCATTAAAGAGGGTTGTTCTATTAGCCAGCTGCACTTAAAAGAAGCCTTTTTGGTACACTCCTTCTAGAATAGCATCAAACATTATTGCATGTGTTGTAATTTCTTCATCCAAGTCATTGGAGTAAGCGATTTCTTCTGTGCTTTTATTTAAGCAGCTTCTTGAGGCAGAGAAAGACACAAAGAGAAAGATTCTTCTTCACACTATGACAATGCACTCTTTCACTCCTATTCATAGTTCTGCATATTTTGCACCACAGCCTCAGTATGAGGATAGTGAAGGTGGTAAACTCTCAGGAGACAACTTTTATTTTCTTTTATAATACATTTATTCCAAAATAATATAATATACTTAAAAATGTTTTTCTAAAGAGCATCTTCCAGGATTATTATTATTTTATTTTTCATAGTTTTTATTAGAAATGTGTTACTTATCAATCTACGTACAAAAAAGATTGCACAAATTTACCATGGAAATATTGAGTAAGTAGGGAGTTAATGATAAGTTCATTATTAAAGCTGATGTCTCTCCTTTGTTTCGTCATTGGGTAGACATTTACTGAATTCATAGTATTTTTCTCTTTGTTCTGATTTTTCTGTGTGTCCTAGATATTTAATGTCTCTACATTTGCTGTTTGTAGTTGCATGCAATGGCTACTGTTCATAAGAATGCTTCTGAAGTATTTACTTCCTTCTCTGGCTGACCAGTGGTGTGGTTTTCAGTACGATTATGCTTTAACTGTCTTCTCTCCATACTAGAGGAAACTGGCACTTAAAGTCTGATCCAGAGGTCCTCTGCTTCTTAATTTAAAATTGCCTCATGGAGTATGAGTTTCTTTACCTCATGCAACCACGATGGGCCTTGTCATGATCCATCTTTCAGATTGCTATTGCAGAACATTCATTTATTTAGCTGAAGAACTGAAATCATTGCCCTGTTACAAGGATGTTTCTTGGTCTTAATCTTTATTGAGCTAATGATTAATTATCTTCTAGCAACTAAATCCATACTTTCGTTCTAAATTGTGCTGTTTTTGACTGTATTAATCCTTAATGAAAATTTGAAATGCCATTTCCATATTTTTGGTTTAACTTTTTCTGTGCACTCTTTGATGATCAGAATGTATCTGTTTTGTTTCTAAAGGGGGAAATTAATCACATTAACACTTAGAGTGATTGGCCTTGTCGTCTTTAGCAGTATCATCCTTAATACTGCTCATACAGTATTGTGTACCAGAGCTCTTCACATTAGTTCCTTTGGTGATTTCTCTATGAAGTTCTAACTTGTTTATCTG
>VXAB01011894.1:0-11668 GCA_013399175.1 Odontophorus gujanensis
TCTTAATGATTCTATAATTCTATTCTACAAAATGTGACATGGTTAGTCTGCTAGAATCAAAAAGAAATGAAGAGATCAGTCAACCAAGATAACCTTTTAGGACCTTGGACAGTCTCAAGCATTTTGTAGGACTCTCAAAGAGACCTACTGGATGGGGGAGATACAAAAACTTCTACGATGAGAAACTGGCAAGCAGTAAAGCATGGTAACTACCAGGAAGGCTCCAGGCTCTGCACTGCGCTGGGAATTCTCACACTAAGGAATGCAGTTGAATTTGATTCTACTCATTCTGGGGGCATTAGTAGAAGGGAGGATGAAAGGTGGTCAAGGAAAACGAGGAGCACTGGAAGTGGAAGGGCACATAGGGAGCCTGAAGGAACAGTGCAGCTTCCCTCTAGTAGTCTTTTTCTATACTGATTGCAGGATCAAGGGAACTGGTATATAGCAGAGAAACACACTGAATGATGCCACCATTCACAGATGGAGAAACAGAGGCAAAGTTAAGGTACTTAGTGGAGCTGGGAATGAGAATACAGAATAGCTGAATTCCAAGCCAGAGCCTTCATTCTTTTGCTCATTTACTTAGAAGAGAGAATTTTCAGTAGCTCAGAACAGACAAATAATTTAACCTTCCTTTAAGTGGGCAAGAGGTGCTCAGAATCCTTAAAGTGACTGTTCCTTAATGGGTGCAAATTTGAGGTCCACATCTTAAGCCAAATTAATTTTAAAATTCCCAGTGAAGCTGGAAGTTTGCTCTGGCCTTTGGTTAAGTCGTTAATCGTTTGAATTTTTCTTAGCTCAAATCTCTCTGGTTTAATTACTTGGAAATTGTTTAATCTTTGACTCTGGATGCCATACAAGATGCATAATAAAAGTATTTGGGATTTCACATGCAGAAAACCACTTTTCATTTATGTTTTATAATTGGTTTGCACTGAGAAAGACTCTGGTAGTATGGTAAATGTAACCAAGATAAAATGCCACAAGAAATCACTCTTGACATTTGTTTTTGAAACTCAATCTCTAAGAGTTTCAACTCATTCTCTGAAGCAAATCAGCAGCACCTGATATTGCTTCATAATCTTCCTCAAAAGAGAATCAGTATAATATTTTCTACAACAATTACCTCAGTTCTTTGTAATGGGGAACAAAAAAGTCACCAAAATGGATTAACTTTGCAACAAAATCTCATTTTGTGTCCGCAAGGAAATGAAATGCAAACTACCGTCATGCAGTTACTCGAGTTGGCAAAGGACAAGGAAACCATTCAGAAGCTATTCAGAATGCTTTTAAATGTCAGACACATCCTGCAGGAACACTAAGGTAGCCTTAAAACATGGGAGACTTCTTTTGGAAAAACCATGGCAGATGTCTGCTTGTATACACAGCTGTCCTGCTTTAATGTCCTGTCAGGACTATGCATCACATTGAGAGCTCGAGAAGCTCTTTTTAATTCAAGGCTAGTAAAAAGAAGCTGTTCCCCTGCAAAATGAAGGCAACTTTGTATAGCACTGAAAATTATTCCATTAATCTCTGATTCCAGATGCTTCAATTAAGACAAAATCTTAAATCTCATGATTTTGTAGTTAAGAATATTAGTCCTTACTCTTTTTGTGACATTAAACTGTGAAATAATAAAAATCAATCTTTCACTTACCTTCATTTCCTTTATTTCTTCTTTTTTTCTTCCAGCTTGGCCTGCTTCTGCCATTGTTTGCACTACATCAGACATCTTCTGGAGACGTTATTTGTTCACAAGTTTTCTGAAGGGCATACTCCTCTGAAAAATATGATAAAGGTGACTGTGTATATCATTTTGGATAAGAGAGAATATCCTCGCATTGAGGCAGACCTTGGAAGAAGATAGGAAAATAAAAAAATAATTTATTTTCTAGCTCAATAAACTATGATTAGTCAAAATATAAATATAGAAAAAAATTCAGAGCCATGTCCCCAAGGGCACGAACTGAAATCAATGTCCATTTTAGCTCCTGCATGTCAGAGTCCACTTTGACTCATCCACCCAAGGGGCTGGTTGTCATGTCAGGATATTTTTCAGACTGAATGCTATTTTATTATGAGATACAGTGCTGCAACAACGAGCAATGCTGACAGAATCACACTCCCCTTCTTTGGTGCAACAGAGTAAAAGACAGCCTTTGCATTAGGAAGTTAAAATCAAGTTACAAATAAATTACAAATATATTTCTTATTCTATAGATGGAAGCCCCAGGAAGGAAGTCTTTTGTCTTCTGAACTTCAGCCATGTGTCATTATCTCATAAGCTCTCCTTCCTTTTATTTCACGTATTCAAAACTCATTTTGCATCACCCCGCTCTCCCATGCTTTAAGAGCCTTCCTTGAAAAATTCTGCAATACATCCTTCATTTCAGTGAAGGAGATGAACATGCAGCCAGGATAGGTGACTCATCTCCATTTCAGACTCAGAAAGGTGCTAATGAGATTCCCAGCTAGGGATGCTGTGGTGCAGCACAATAAACAAAAAAGAAGAATATGAGCTAGAGCACCTACATGGCTTTGGAGTCAGAGTGCCACATCTAAAGTGATTCATGCATGTAGGAGTTAAAGACCCACAGCAGCTGTTGTTCCCATGTATCTGTGATTCATGTACTTTTTATGCATTGCACAGAAAAATTAAAAAGAGAAGGCTGGTCCTGCTCCCATACTTTGGGTGGAGCTGTAGCCAGTCCCAGCATATTGCTCTCCCTGAGATGGTACTGGGTGTGGACACACAGAAAAGCTTTATCCAGCCTCCATGGCTGTCTTGTGAGTTTGGAGTTTGCCCTTGCATAAAGGATGGGAGCACTGACCCTTAAAAAGGACAAGAACACAGTCAGGTTATCTCTGCTTGGGCCTTCCCAAGCCTTTGGTCACCACGCAAAGTTGGGTTGCTGTTTTTTCACAAGTAGATGAAGCAGAGCCGAATCTGCACTGGTAGATGACATGTGGCTCAAAGGCACTGCATGCCTTTTTTCAACAGAGTTAAAATTGGCTTATTTGATTTTGCTCTTTATTATCTCAGCTGGTTTAGTGTTCTGTTTGGCTAGCTCTATCTCGCCTGGAAACGCTGAGTTTACGGTATTGTCACAGCTCAACTATTTTAACCAGCCCTAGGCTTTTAATAGTTCTACTCAGAGAAATATGCCCCCCAGTGCAAGAATCAAATAAGGAGAAGAAAACAAATGTCAGTTCCTACAACAGGGATGAAAAACATTCATCAGGCAGTGAAAAATCTGCACAGTGCATCCTTTTTTATTTTTTATTTTTATTTTTAGTGGTTTCATAACATCTTAGGAGATCTATGTTCTGTAGCTCAAGAAGCAGCTGCAAAGCTTTTCAGTAGTCATCTGGGTTTTGCACTTAGTAGAATTTATAGTTACAGTTCATACTTGCTTATCACCCTTTCTAACAGAAAAAAATATATATATACTTTTTGTCCATTCCAGGGCTGTGTCTTTTACTGGGGATTCACTTCTTGGATCGCATACTACATCAACCATCCCCGATACACGCCACCATGTATGTAAGCAGAGCACAAAACTGACCTTGGTTTTAAGAAGGGCAACCTCAAATCCTACAAAATCATTACATGCTCTGGTCTTCAGATCGTTTCAAAATAGAACATCAATTCTATTTTCAACTGCTGTGATTCATTAGAAGGTATCTGAATTTGGTGTGGCTTTAACAGTAATGCTGCAAACAAGGTTGAAACTTTTTACCAGTCTGGGCCATCAGTTCAGCAGGCGCAGCTTGAAGCAAGGCACCAGGTTTATACCTTTAACTTCCAATTGTTTGCCACTGCTTTAAAATGACAACTGTATGTAAATGGGTCAATGCTGGATCACCACCTCTCTGACAAGTATTAGTAAAAAAAAAAAGTAAGAGTTATTCTGGATGCAGGAGCTGGTAAGCTCTACAGCCATATCCACAGATGGTTATTTTGTGGACAGATAAGAAAAGGCAATGAGGAGCTGTACATTTAACCAGGCTGACAAAGGGCCCATGAAGAACACTTGCTTAGCAGCTACATGCTCAGCTGCTGTTGTGTGCTGCCTGTCCTGAAGAGGACTTTTAGCATATGCCCTTGACATCACAGAGGAGTCAAGTACCAGATAGAGTAAAAAGATTCCCAAAAGTAAAGATTTGTTCAGTGAAGTGAGGGACATGTACGTGTTTTGTGGCCCACAGCCATGACCAAGGTTTTCCTACAAACTGTAATCTTTGGAGATGAAAGCCCTACAGTATTACAGTGGTCTGGGGACAAAAGAAAAAAAAAAAAAAAAGGAGATGGCAAGCGAAGGGCAGGTAAAAATTGCAAAGGCTAAATAAGTATATGATAAATATACAACTTGTATGGTAAGACTGTGAAGTAGATAGTGGATACACAAGGAAAGCCTTACTACTACTTATTACTAAGTCTTACTGCTCACAGGGATAAAAGGGTGAGTATAGAAAGTCATATAGACAGAGCTGTCATTCTCACCCTGGTTCTTCCACTGATGTTCACTTTTTTCCTTCCTCTACCTTTCCAAGGAATATAACACCACCATCTGCTTTAAGAAAGCAACTGAATGTAGAAAGCTGGTGAATATTAGAAAAAGCTAGGTGAAAATTACCTTGAGATCAGTGGTGAAGAGATTGGCATTTCTGGAGTGATTTTACTATTTGCATTGTCTTCATATTGTGTGATAATATCCACTCTTTATGCAGAGTCTGTCAGGAAAGACATATTTCTGCTCCTCAGCACTAGATTAATTTCACCCATAGCAAACCATGTGCATACTGTAAAATTCAATTTATAATTTCATTCTATTTTCTAGCATTTGGCCACAGACAAGTTTCTCTTGCTGCCCTTGCTTTTCTGGTAAGTACAAAGTATAAGTTTTATGAATTATTCTGCAATAGGAACAACTCGTGGTTTAGCAAAATGCAGTAATGCTGCTATGCATGTGTATATAATACATACAGGACCATTTCTGCAGTCCTGTGTCATTTAATTGGATTTAGTGATAGGATAGCTAAGGATACTAATGTTTCTGGGCCAGCAAGTCTCCTAGCATTATCTGCCTTAGTGTAATGCACTGTACGTAAGAGCCATGCAAACTATGTCAGCATTATTACTACTCATAATCATGCAAAACACTAATATTTAGACAGATTGGAAGTTGAAAGTTCTAAAACAGGGGAAGCTATCCTGTGCAGATTCAGCAGTAGTACTGCATACACTGAAAAATTTACTCCTCCCTCCGAGAATGGGTGAAGCCAAGGAAAGTGCAGGAGATGAAGGATTTTTTGGCAGCATTTGTTTTTCAGAAGTTTAAAGCTTGCCTTTGTGTATAACTAGCTATAATTAGATAAACCCCTTTTCAAGTGTTGTGATTACGTTTTTTGACAGATTAGAAGATCATAGAACCATTAAGGCTGGATAAGACCACTAAGATCATCTAGTCCAACCATCAGCCCACCACCACCACGCCCACATCCCTCAGATGAGGGTACTGCTGGCATTTGGACAGCTTTCCATGTTGGCCAGAAATGCTGGTTGTGAGCATTTTGGTCTCATGAGAACAGAGTGATGCCATGGGTAGTCAGGATGGCTTTAGAAGGCTGATGTTCCTTCTTGGAGGTCTTTGTAAGAAATAATTTACCTGGTTCATTTATGAGAAAACGTTTCTAAGATGCCCACATTCAGGTTGCTCAACACAAGTTGAAAGAAACTGCCTCCTGAGATAATTAATGTCTGTAAATTTGATGGGAGGATGGGGGGAGAAGTTCAATATATTTTTCATGTGGAAGAGAAGAAAATGCATAGCTTCACCTACAGATAACTCAGAGTGCAGCACCTGCTGAACCTGATGTCTCAATGAACCTACTGTCCTGAGACAGAGGCTGAGTAATTCTCACATGTATATTCTCTTCTATCCTCTACTGGCATTGCTGTTGGAAATAAGCTGAGTATTAACTACCCAAGCACGCATGAGTAACTGAAGCAGTCAGCCTCTTTGAAAATCAGCTGCAGATTAGAGAAATAAAACAGCAAGAGGACACAGTAATGCATCTCCGTCCTTCAGGCAAACACTATTCACAAACACAGTCAAACAACTGCTTATTAAAATTTGAATGCTTTCCTAAATCAGAACCCTTAAAGATCACAGTTTTGGCAGTACTTGTCTGTGGGGTTTGGCCATGCAATCCTCTGCTTTTCTTGCCCAAATAAGGTATAGCAAAGATGTGCAAGATACTCTGAGGAAGGAGTCTGCGCACCCAGTGGTGCTGTGCAGCAGCTGCAATAATCCCGCATCATGGGGTCAGGAAGCTGTGGTTGGCAGCAGTGCGCCCAAAGCCCTAAAACCCACACCCTTCCAAAGCTCAGGGATTACTTGTAGCCAAGCAAACTGAATATCCACTGCTACCAGTAAAACTAACCCTTAACAAAATCTCTGCCCAGGAAAAGTCATCCTTTTCTATTGAAACTTTTATGGAAAAGTGTCTGGTTAAGCCCAGAGAAGAGCCTGGTTAAGGGTGTTTGCTATAGAACAGGGCCATCCCCTTCAGATCTGCACCAGCAATTGTCTGTTGTCTCAATTCTTACAGCTCTTTTGAGAAACTCATAACCATGGAAACGCAAAACTTTCCTTTTCAGACCTCAAGCTGGCAGATTCCCCAACAGTTTAAAACAGCAACATACAAAAGAAAACGATTTGAAGCTGTTTTCACAGGATTCTAAAACATATGAATAAAATGTCTGAAAGATTTATTTTTCCTCTTTTAAGGCCTTTAATACAAGTCTTTAGAACATATCTGATTTAAGTGCATACATCTGCAGCTGCTGTAAACAACAGTACACAGTAATTGGAAGAGTGTCAGCAGGCCCTTCTGAAAGATTCTCCTATTTAGAGAAATTACTGAAAGCAGGGATGGTTATCTCACAGGGTTATAAAGATGGGAAGCAGTATGCAGACATCAACAGTTCAGCATCATAAAGATGGTAAGGCTTCTTTCAGCAGTTCTCCATTGCCCCACATTTTACATTTCTGAGACACTAAGGAGTAGGTGATGTTTAGCAGTTCTTCTTGATATAGAGCATTTCTAAACAAGGACATAAGAGATACTTATGAGCAGAATCCAGCCACAAAGTCACAGGTAAGACAATAGGAATCCCTACAAAAATGCCCGTTGCTTTTTTAACTTTGATTACTAGTTGTTTAATTGATTAGGTGTTATCTGTAGTGTATGAATCTGTTTTGCTCTACAACAAGCAGTGATAGAACACAAGGAACAGCGTGGAGATGTGCTGGAGGAGGATCAAGTTGGGTTTAAGGAAAAGATTCTTCTCCAGAGGGAGGTGGAACAGGCTGCCCAGGGGCAGTGGGCACGGCCCTGAGCTGCCGGAGTTCAGCAACCATTTGGAAAACGCTCTCAGACATAGGGTCTGATTTTGCGTAGTGTTGTGCGGAGCCAGGGGTCACAGTGGTCCCTGTGTGCCCCTTCCAACTTGGGATATTCTGTGATTCTACAATATAGGCAACACATGTCAGTATGAACTCTTTAAACTTTGAAACCTTTATCTTTGAAGTAATAAACAAAGCAGTTATGTTCCTAGCTCATAAGCAGAAGTATCTAATGCTGTGGCTAGAATCATAGTTTGTGATACAACATTTTATGTCAGAATTTCCTTTTCTGCCTGTTTAACATTCTACATCAGGTGCTTATGACAGATGATAACCAGTTAGTTGTAATTAAAAAAAAACCCAAACAACACATAAAAGGACCACAGGATTTGACCCATGACTACCTATTCACGCAGAATAACAGCTTTCTAATAGAAGAACTGATTTAAACTTCAAATAAAAACCACAGAAATCTCTCTGCCAGAAAGGAGAAGAATGTTTTTCAGCAATGCTATCTACAATCTTCTTTCGGAGAATGGCACCTTTCTATACAAAATGAAATTACATATTCCTTCCAATTAGTTTTAATTGAAGTTTACGGTTGACGTTTTCAGAATTGGCTTTAAAAATTGCAATCATATTTTTCTTGTTTTCTGTATTAATTTTATGACTTTAGCACCTTTGATATCTCTAGGTTTTGGCATTCTACTTTTTATTTCTTGATTTTTGCCAGATTAGCAAAGTTTAGAATGATAAATGACACAAGAAAACACTGTTTTTTTCAGTGTGAGAGGAGAAATCAGTCTTCAAACCCTGAACTATATAAGAATGTCCACTTCAAGACTGAAATGTAAATCAGCATTTTGATTTTCTTCACAAAACAAGGGAAAAAAGAAAAAAAAAATGTAGGAAGAGGGAAGAGCTACTACCCATTGGGAGGAAAGTGAGTTCATTATGTCTTTACAAAACCAATGGTCAACTTTTCACCTCCTTCTTTACAACTAGGTTAAATCCAAATCTAGAAGATGGTATTCATTTTAGAAAAGCATCCTGCAAAATTCCTTAGGTCTCAGGGAGACCTGACATCCCAAAACTGAAGTGTGTTGCGTATGCTGGGCATAGGAACTGCACTGGTCCACAGACTGTCACCACTGAAATGCAATGCACAGAATGCATTTCCCATGGGGTGGGTGTGGAAGTCCTTCCAGAGTACATATCTTTGTTGGAAGGGACCCTGGGCAGACTGATGTTGTGGTTGGCAAACCTGCCCACAGCAGGGGATTGGAGCTGGATGGGTGTTAAGGCTCCTTCCAACCCAGGTTGTTCTACAGTTCTATGATTCTATGGTCCTGGAAGCAAAGACTAAGCTGTAGAGATTTTGGTTATGCACTGTAACATACCCATTATTTTTGTCTGAGCTGAAAATATGTTTTTAATGTTTTGCAGATGTGTGAAGCTGGAAATCACTTTATCAACGTAGCATTAGCTCACCAAAATCATTCAGGTATGTTTCATATTTGTCTATTAAAGACTGAAGTGTGCTTAACCCATCCATCTTCTACTGGTACACAGTAATTCATGTATCTACAAGCACAGAATAAAGAAAGATTAAGTAGATGCCTTGCCATCAGTGCAACGTGTTCAAAATAAATGTGGTGATAAGGAAACATTAGCAACACTGTTGTTGTTCCAAAACTTGTAGTTAATTTATCTTGGTTATACACGACTACAATTTAAATATGGATTTAAGCGTGGAATTTCTCTAAAGCATCCTGTTAACTGGCAACAGAGAATTCAATTTGAAATCAGTTTCAGAAGTTTAAAAACTATATTGCTGAATTTCTATTGAGACACGCATCTCATGCACAGATACACATACAGGTATGTACAAATACACAAAGAGAAACTCACAGATGGGCATCTAAGCATGCATGTGCAGACTCTTAAACACTGCTGCAACCATGACTTTTTCAGGATCTTTTGTACTTTGAGAATAAAAACTATATATACTGGTTACATACAACACTATACTAGAAAGTAGAATATATTTTCAGATAATGACAGTGTAATTACTCACAATAGCATGCATGAAAATACCTCACCATGGTATAAATCAACTTCAAGCACTGAAGTCTAAAGCAGTTTAAGAGAAGGAAGAGCAAAATATTTTTATTTGATGTTATCATTCTCAGTGTCTAATGGCATTAATAATAGCATTGTTGCCATATCTTGAAAGAGAAACACTGCACTGTTCTACAGACAGTGATTTTTTATCACTGTCCATAGAAAGCCATGCTCCTAGCTCTGGAATTGTTTTCCTGTTCCACTCAAGAATGAAGGATGAGCATGCATGGGGAGACAGGTTCATGTTCCTGAGTCAGGCTAAATAAGACACAGCTGTGTCCTTTACATCCCAGAAGAGTGCCCTTAGCCCTCTCCTTCCGGCTACTCCATGTTAAACTACTTGTTTCTCTCTTTCTCTGAACAAAGGTCTTATCCTTTGGACATGCCAAACCTTTCCTGTAAAAACCAATACATGGCTCACTAAGCAGTGCTCTCACTGGGACAAATGCACCTTTTTCTGTCTCAAATATTTCACACCATTTTCTGACTATAGTTGTACTCTGGAAATGCTGGCCAAAGTGACGCCTGTTACCCAGGCAAACTATTAGAAGGCCGTGTTTTAATCCCTGTAATAAAACCATTTTTTATTTTATTTATTTTTTTATTTGGTGTTGTTCTCCCTTCTTTTGTAAAGGAAGCAAAGACTGTTTTCCAAGTCCAACCTACAACCCCTTCACGTGGCTCTTCTTGCTGGTATCCTGTCCCAACTATACTTATGAGGTACACGACTTTCCCCTGCTTATTTGCAAAGAGTGAGCTATTATATTGCATAACACCATGATTCAACCTTTGCCCACAGCACATCTGCCACTCTCCATGCATTTCCCTGTACACTAACCATTATGTTCACTGTTTCAGTGTCTCCTTGTTCCCACAAATGCTTCTCCACCAGATTCGTCTCCTCATGCCACTATCATGACTTCCATATATATTCACCTCCACTCCAGACTCTCCACAAACAATTTACTGCCTACCCTTTCACCCTCAACTAGCACAGTGGACCATTCCTTTCCAGTTAATTTTCCTCTCCCCTTTCCAGTGCAAGTGTCAGGCTCTCCTTCCAGGGGAAGCTCTTAGGGAAGTGGTTACTTTCAAAAGCTTTCCCTTTTGCTTTATATAAAATACACAATTAACAATGCCTTTTCCTCTGCAACAGGTTGGGTCTTGGATTAGTTTCACAGTAATGACACAAACACTGCCAGGTAGGTTTGAAACAGAACAAAGACAGCTTCAAAATTATTATTTGTGGAGATGATTTCTATAAATCTAAAATGTGCCCCAAACTTACTTCACGTGAAATACTGCCATCAAATCTCTCGTGACATTTCTGTATGGACCTTCAAAGAGCTCCCCTGAGAAAGCTGTGGGGAGCACAACTACTACTGAAACACCCCCATCAGACTCCCTTGCTCAAAACCTGTTCTCCGCTTTTTGTGAAGTACTGTTACTTCTTCAGTTTTCACAGGGAAAAACTTTGAAATTTAATTAAAAAAATTACATTTTCATTTACAGTCAAACATTTTTAATATAGGGAACATGCTTTTCACTGTAAGCCTGAAATGATGCTTCTAATAGGGACAGGAAAACAGACATTCTTAGTAGTTCCAATGAGTAAAGATGCACACAAGTTTCTAATAACATTTCCCCATTTGCTTATATCAAGCAACCAGCTCATAACAGCAACTTGATTAGCAGCATCTGCAAATCATGCTCAGTATTTTCCTGCATCCTTAGAGACTTAAATACCCATACAAAAATGGTCCCTGGGACCGAGCTTTCCAGAACATTCACTTTTTAATTCTCTCTCCATTCCAAAATAGAAATCAATAAAAGTGACTCACAAAAGTTGCCCCGCTTTGCTTACAAACAAAGAAAAAAAAAGGAATTTCAGAAGTAATACTAAATTGTATTCTGACAAAATAAAGATACAATGACATTCAGTTTGAAAAGATAAAACATTGGTGCTGTAGGTCCAGGCATGGAAATGACCTAAAAATGGGATGCTGTCAGGCTGTATTTCCGGGTTAGAAAGTAGGCAAGTGCAGAAGAGACTGCAGACTTTTTTGTAATCTCTCTTGTACTCGCAGAAACAGACACTAAAAGAAAACACATAATCCTTTCTCTCCGCTCTC
>VXAB01011894.1:11718-69840 GCA_013399175.1 Odontophorus gujanensis
CCCCCCCCCCCCCCCCCCCCCCTTTTTTTTCCTTGTTAGTTGGCATCTTTGCTTTCCTGATGGTCATCCAGATGTCGCTCTGGGCCCAAAAGAAACACAAGCTGTACCTGAAGAAATTTTACCCAGAGGTGCGGAGAAAAGCAGCTATGATTCCTATCATCTTCTGAGCTATTGGCAAAAGCTGAAGCCTAAGTGTATAGTTCAATAGCTAACTCGGAGTAAATGAGTCATTTAATTCAGCAACCAAAGTGGGTCTGAGGAAGCACTACTGGATATCCTTTCAGAAAATTAACAGATCAAAATCTTTCAATTAAGTGAAAATAAAAAATCAGCTCTTCCTTTCTTGATTCCCGTGAAATGATATTTAATTAGATTTTCTGCAGTGGACCTAATTGGGAAAGGATGAGAAAATTTTTATATTCGATTTTAGGCTAGTACTTAACTGGTTTAAATGAGCATGGATGCTGTTAAAATTAATGAAATACATACACCTAATCTGCATGTGTTCAGCTCTGGTGATTTTAAAGTTTGGTGTTAGACACTGACCAGATTCTCAGATTTTTGCATCAGAAGTTGTTTCCCAGACTTAGATTTCTATTAAACTGCACAGAAACTGCCTGTTTTGCCTTAAATCCTCTAAAGCATCACAACAAAGAGTGACTGCTATGCTGTTAAAACTGTTTAGTTTTACAAGGTTTTACCTTCTCTCTTTTTTTAATTGAATCTGATAGCAAATTGTTCAACACAAATTGGCTTCAAATGATCACTGCAGAGAAACCTGGTTTTCATTTATTTTCAGGCAGATCTGTTCCATAGTCCCAGGGGGAGACAGTTTGTGAGGTACATCCCAACCTGCTACTAACTTATTGCTCGACCTTGGGTATATCATTCAAGTCCATCCTTCTCTCTCACGTTAAACAGTTCTGGAAATAGCAGTAGACTTTCTGGACTAACAAGCATGTTAAGATTCTCTCGTTCAGTGCACAACTACATCTGGACACCACTCTAACTTGCGTCAAGCACACTGAAATTCCTCAGCATGAGGTGAACCAGAGTACAGCTTGTTAATGGAAAGGAAAGGGATTTTGACACAATGTCTTTCAGTCCCTCTCTGACCTGCTCAGATGGACACTACATGGCTTTTGCCGTGATCGGTGCTCACAGTCTTCTTCCAATGTCTGAAGTCTCACAACTTACCTACTGTCCACTATAACTCAGTTTTAACTTGGTAATGTCCTCCTAAATAAATCACTTTCCATATTTTTTGTTTTAAGTTTTAACCTGTTAACATCTAAATTTTTTCTTTCTCTCAGTGGAAAATCAGTTACAGTGAATACCCAGTTTGCTAACCTAGAGTGCTACTAAAGATCTGTTTCAGAAAAAAGTACTTTCTGTACTCTTCAGTTACTTATACCGAACAGCGATACTTTGAAACCTTTTTTTTCCAGCCAGTGGTAGATACACAAGTCATAAGAATGTCTACTTTTTACTCCAGTTACTGAGGTTGTTTTAATATCAGTTTAATAATTTAGCAATTTTAAAGTCTGAACAAGGAGCATTAACTTGACAAAATACCTACTTACCTAATAGGCTTTTGATCTAAGTCTATCCAAGGCATGCTACCAGAGTGACACAAAGTACAAGAAGCACAACTAGCTTAGACCACATAAGCACCTTCAGGAGCTGTTTACCATCTGCATTATTTTTTGGTCATTCAGTATCTGAGGATGGGGGAGAAGGGTATTGAGTCCTGCAGCAAATGACTGAAGTTTTAAAATCAGGTTAAAAGCAAAGACTAGATATGAACAAATGATGATATACTACAACAGACTGAAAAAAATAAGTGTGGCCGATATTTTCGGATGTGGTCTTGACTTGTTAAAACTGGTCTAAATTGTGTTAAGTTGCTTCGTGAATAGCAATAAATCCAACTTTCTGCACATTCTTGGATCCTTCTGTGCTCCTTTGCCTTCTGGGATTTTCAGGGCTAGTTCTGATCACAGATAACTTATCTTTCTACATTTACCAGTAATCTCATCCACAAGCATCATTCACCTTCTGAATCAAAACTGTTGTCCTCACACAAACATATACTTGAGAAAATATGTCTAGACTGCTAATTTCCTGAGGAAAAAAAAAAAAAAAAGATTTCTTCCCAAGCTCTGAATATGCTGATATTTCTTGTACTATGGAAGGAAATACATGATTAACTACAAATACTTTTGGCAGTATTTTCTATTCAGTACAGAATCTAACATTCTCAGTTAGGTTTCCTCCTACATGAGTAAGAGGTAGGCATAGGCAAGGTCACGTGACTACCAGAACACCAACGTCTTTCAAGGTCAAATGGAAGGAGCCAACATTCAACATGATGCATCATGTGTAACCCAGTTACCCCTCACTTTGGACACTTCATATGAAGTTACTTTACAGGCACTACTTAGGATTTCACCATCACAGCACACTGCATGCACTGGTATACACAGGAAAATCATTATTTTGCAAACTTGCTTCTCAATGGGGGCCATGAAATCTACCACTTGCAACGAAGATTCAACCTCATCCTTTTGAGGTAGCTCCCTGATTCCATCACCCTCAGTTGTTGCACCTGAAAAGCTGTCAGACTGGCATGGCAGTGAACCTTATCTTTTACAAAGTCTAATTACAAGACTTCCTAATGAGGTACCCTAAAGCTGGGTCTTCAGTTTCACAGGTCTTTTTTGCACTCTTTTGTGGCCTGCTTTTGTCATGAAAAGCCAACACGGAAAAGAGCAGGCACCAGTTAAGGATCTGTGGTGGTGCAGGGAAACACTGTGATTCTGTGGCAGGTGCTCCTGTACACAACCTGGTAGCCTGCATGTGTTTGCCCTGTTTGAAAAAGCCCTTAAGACCCAGCCATATGCTTGTCTTATAAGGGAGTTACCACATCTTCTCAGTTGACGGGACTGAAAATTATCTCAGTGATTTCATCATTTCATAGGACACTGAAAGCAGAAGTGAATAGGCAGATGGTCATCCTTTTATAAAGATGCTATTATCATCAAAATATTTCGTGCTTTTCATTGTTTTGTATAAAGTGACTTTAAATTGGCTTTTATCACACCAGGAACTGAGATAAAGCAGTCTGATAGCAAAGTAGTTCTCTGAAAGAGAGCCTGCAGTGATAGCTAAGTATAATAAAATAAAAATCACTGAATGCGAAGACTTCTAAAGCACACTATAAGAAGGAGAATGCTAAAGGAAAGCAAGAGACTATTTATCTATTTATAGTTTTAACAAGTGCTGCTGAACTAAAAATTAACTCAAACCATAAAGCGTTTTTCAGCAAGCTAATATTTTCCACATGATGCTTTATTAGCTTCCCTTTTCTGTATTTTCCCAGGCACAAGTTTTGTCTTCAAGCTATATTCCCTGCCATTAACATTCATGAAAGCTTTTAGAGAAATGTACTGTATGCTACTTTCAGCATTCCATAGATAAATGTAAATGAAGTGGTGTGCTGTCATCGCACAGAGATGAGTGTCAACATGAATAATATTTTACTACGAAAAGCCTGGTTTATCATGGGTGAGTGTGTAAAAGCTGCCGTGTAGAACAATTAAAGGCAATTTTCACATCACACAGGCTTAGCATAATGGAAGATTTATTCTAACAGCCCCTGTACATGTGATGTTCAGCCATATGGATCTCAAATATGCAACTTTTTCTGCGGGTATCAGATCCAAGAGTAAAATTGCCCTGGGCCTTGATAAAGGTGCTGGAGGTTGGTTATTTAATCGCCATGCACATCAGAGACTGGCTCCCACCCTGGCTCTGCCATGTAAAGATGTTTCTGAGAAAACATTTCCTTGCCCATCTGGACAAGAACTGGTCAGGTGAGGAGCCGCAGTCACCATGTGACTGAAATAATCATGCCCTGAATCCCCTTGCAATTTAAAGGTAAAACCTGAATGTCTTTTGTCTGTTGAAAAGACAAGTTAATGAGTTCTGAAGAAGGTGTATTTAAGTTTTAAAAATCTACCACATATTAACACCTCCATAATACCTTAGCTTCTAACATGTATCTGCTTTTATCTAACTTCTGAAGCCTTTGAAGACTGAGGTACCAAGTAACAGGAAATCATTTGTAGTTAAAAGAAATATGATAAGAGTATTCAGTATTAATAATGAACTCCTTATTTAAAAAAGCAAACTTCACATCTTTTGTCAAAGAATTCTGATTGTTAGCCAGCTTCCTCCTAACTGTGAAAAAGTAATACGGCTCTACCAGCGATCCCTTTGGTTCACTGATGTTTTGAATACTCTGCCATACTCAGTTTCTGTTTTAAAATTACAGTTCTTACCATATGGGGATTCTTAAAGCACTATAGGGTAGGCTCCAAAGAATACTGACCATAAGAACTGTTACTCTTATACTGAAAAGTTGATGAGTCTTCAGCCGACTGGTGAAGCATCATGAAACCAAGTCACAACACAAATACTTTAAAAAGCATTCCTCTCCTTGAGAGGAGAATAGAAAAAAAAAAGTTTTTTTTTGGTCAAGGACATAATGTGAAGTCGTTTCCTAGGTTCAAGGGTATCCTTGCAGAAGGAAGCATTGATTAGAGAGCTGGAAGAACCAGAATGTGGCTGCAGTGTGCTTTTATGGATTAGTAGATATGTCTTTTTGGAAATAAATTTCACTCTTTTTGACAACAGAGCTTGACAGAAATGGATTAAAGATGACACATCTCCAACGTTGCATCTAATGAAAAACAAAGGACCTATTTTTAAACGAACAGAGGATATTTGTCACAAATGAAGATCATATTCTTCCATCCTCTGGTTTACATCATCTCTTGGCAGAATGTGCTCTGCATTTGGACTTGTACAGTTTTTGTTCTCATTCTTAGTATTCACTTATTACAGCTTTAGATATGCAGTAATGTCACAGGAAAACCAATTGTTGACTTCAAAATACTAAAGACAAAAAATTTGTTACGTATTTCAGTCCCACACATATGCGATTATTTTGCTGTCATTTCGGGTATACTCCCAGTAGTCATGTGAAGCATCGTGCTGTGTTTATAGGTTTGTCAAATCTTAACTCAGTTGCACAGCACAGACAATGATACAGTGGATTCCAATCCTTGAGACTACCTGAGTTCTGACTTCAAAATGACACTCCTAACACCTCTCCTTTGCTCTTAACCTTTGAAGCTACTGAGGAACTTCTGTCTGCAAAACAAAGGAAAAATTCTTCCAGGTCTAACTAAGCAAGTTTACAACAGTTATCTTACTATTAAACCATAAATCTGTAACCATAGAAGCTGGAATACATTCTCACATACAAGTTTGACATGTTCTCTTACATAGAGGACCCCAGAAGGTAGGAGGAAGCGACACTGCAATTAGATGGATACAAGGACAAAGCAAATGGGGCTGTAGTAACCTGTGAGCTGCAGTCTCACCAGGGGCTAAGTGCCTCGGACATCTGTCCCAGGAGAGGTTACTGCATGTACAATAAAGATTCACTGCAATCTAATAAAGGCAGTGCTGATCCTGCTTATACACCTGAAGTTAACTTTAGAAGATATAAGCACCTTGAAAACTCCTAAACAAACAAACATTTTGATCACATGCAAATATTTGCAGGAAACTGCATCTCAAACATTCTTGCACTTCACTTTATCAGAATCCGCTGTGACTGGACATAGGGAAATGGTTTCAAACTAAAATAAAGAAGATTTAGATTGGATATAAGGAATAAGCTTTTTACAGTCAGGGTGGTCAAGCAGTAGCACAGGTTGCGCAGAGAGGTGATGGATGCATTCAAGGTCAGGTTGGATGGGGCTGTAAGCAGTCTGATGTAGCTGTAGGTGTTCCTGTTAATTGCAGGGGAATTGGACTGGATGACCTTTAAGGGTCTCTTCCAACTCAAATAATTCTATGATCTACATTTTTTCTTAGGGAAATTAAGTGATCTTTCCCTACTACAGAAGGTGACCAAATTTCTTGCCCTTATGAACTGCAACAACAAACCCTGAGGGCAGACACACAACTCTGTGTCAGAGAGCAGGAGCTTGAAATTGGGACATCAGGAGCCATTTATAGCTAGGAGAAAACAGTTCTCCACAACTGCTCTGCTTCTGTGCTGATGGCTCTGAGCTCATGATGGAGCAAATCCCACCTCAGCCATGGTTGCTCCTTCTCAGAGCAGCTCTGTAGCCTTGTGACTGCAGATGCACATATCCAAAAGGCACAATCAAACAAGCAAAAGGAAATACTTTGTGCAATCACAATGTTGTGTTGCAATTATATGTGAATAATGCATTATAAAATATGTTGACAAGACCCCTAACTTTTCAGCAGCCCTTTAAGCAGTCATTTTTTGGATATTGTCAAGCAAACAGAAATAAAATTAAATCCTTCAGCACTCACAAACGCACAGTTGACGTACACAATCAATAGGCAGTTACAAAGAGAAAAATTGCAGCTTTCTTACTGGAGATAAGGGTGGAAGGAGAAACTCCCACCCCCCCTTTCAGCAGAGAAAATAAAATTGATTCATTTGCTACAGTGCAAGGAGATTAGCATCTCCAGCAGGAATTAAGGACACAAACAAGGTCATGACTCAAAAATTTTAAGCAGCAGCAACCAGGACTGACTAAACTGACTTCAATTTCAACTGCAATTGTTGATAAAATGGTGACATTAAGAGGCAGGCTGAAGGATGGCCAAAAGGTTAATCCAAGCAAGCTAGTGGAGAGAACAGACAAAAGCATCATCTGCCACAATAAATTTCTACAGATGGGCTACTGCTGCTGCTGTCCAGCAGGGCAGAAGAGGAGGGAACTGGGGGCAAGTAAGTGTGTCCTAGTGTCTTGATCTCAGGCAGTGATTTGCAATGTCCCACTTAAAGGTTGTATGCATGGTCAGGCTGCTCTTCTGGCTCTTTCTGGCAGGCTGTGTCCACTGTCGTCCTTGCTGTGTAAAATGCAGGTTACCCTGGGGAAGGCAAGTGAGCACCCAAGCCAAAGAAGCAGCCACCAGCCATGTTGCAGCCCTGGGTTCAGATCCTCACTCTGCTTCAAAGCGGAGTGCTGCAGGCCCTATGAGCGTGCAACAGGCAACAAACCCAACTGAGGTCAGTAGCACCAAAGATCTTGTCTGCTATTTCTATTGCTTACCCAGAACTGCTCATGAATTTCCCTGCAATATTTGTTCTCCATGATTCTATGATTTCAATTTCCTTCATCCCCACAGGAGATGTTGTATGCTTTTATGTTGCAGCAAAACATTCTACAGCCACAAGAAGCGAAGGCCATCTGTTCTTTGAAAGCAAAGTGTTTCAGCGAGGTTTTTTTGTTTGTTTAGTTTTTTTTTCTAATTAATTATTATAACCAATGTATCAGCTTGCTTGCATTTCATACATAAGCTGAAAGATAAATAGTTTAATCAATCCAAAATAACTGGTTTACATATATATATATAAAGCATTGAATATTTATGTCTTCGTCAGGAGCCAAAATTTATTGTTTCCCACTAGGGACACCACCCTTCCAAATCTTGCTTTTAAGAACTAGTTGCTCAGAGTGCTTCTTTCCCTCAAAACAGTTTGTTACTAGTTACTGCAAATTATAAATGTGAGGAAATTGGCTAGGCTGAATCTTGTAAACTGTGAAGCATAGTGTTTGATTTCCTGAGCAGAAAAATCCTCTGACCACAGTGTGATGAGTTGCGTGCCCCCAGAATGCTCCCCCACAGCATTTTGGGGGCACGCAACTCATCACACTGTGGTCTTTACCAGCCTGTCTGGCCAACAAGGGACAGTCACCAGAGACCAAAGCATCCCTTCCCCAGGCTCCCTGCTAGCCTTGGTGAGCCATTATCATAGAATCATTGAGGCTGGAAGAGGCATCTGAGACCATTATGTCCAACCATCAATCCATCCTCACCATGCCCACTGACCACATCCCTCAGTGCCACATCTCCATGTTTCTTGAACATTTCCAGGGATGGCGACTGCACCAACCCCCTGGGCAGCCTGTGCCAATGCATCACCACTCTTTCTGAGAAGAAATTCTTCCTAATACCGAACCTGAATCTCCCCAGGCACAACTTAAGCCTGTCACCTCTCATCCTATCGTTACCTAGGAGGAGAGGCTGACCCCCACTTCACTACAACTATCCTTGATACTCTGCCCTGTCCCTCACATCCCCCTGCCCTGATGGTGCTGTCACACATTCCTCCAAAACAAAAGCTGCCTGCAGTCACAGATGGCCATAGTAACCTCCCTGACATAAATAAAATAGATGGATCCAAGCAGACTAATGATCTGCTCTAGGATGCTTGGTTATGATGCACTGAAAAGAACAGCTGGTTGTCAGCAACATATTTACTAGGAATTTAAAAGACAGCAACAGCCACATAATCCAGAGGATTTAATGACAGAGTAGAATGAATGCTGAATAAATGTTCCTTTTGATAAACTCACAAACATTTGGGGGATGCAACAATGATTAATATTCTTCTGGGAGAAATAAACAAATTAAGGATTTCATGGCCTTGTGAAGACTAGATTTGGTAAACGTGAATTTCAGTGCACTTTCAGATTAACCTTTTCTTGCTTGGTATTAGAGGGAAACAAGACATGGAATTCTCAACTTGCAAGAAGCTCCGGATTTCTAATATACAGTTTGCTTGTTATTCTGCCTTCCCTAAATCAAATTGAAAAAAAAAAAGTTTCATATTCAGAAAGTTCTGTGGAATAGAATTTTAAGTTTAGTCCATACTAAAACCATAAAATGACCATACCAAAATATTAAATTCTGGATATCGAAATGTTTGATTTTCACAGTGTTAGAATGTTTCCTTGCAACATGGTAGAAATCATGCCAATTCACAGCACAAGGTATAGCAGTTGTATTTAAAAATGTCTGTTATCTTCTGAACTAACACCAATAGTCAGTACTGCTGATGGGTAAAATGAAACTCTTCAAAACAAAGAGCTCTGTCAGGGTTTAACTTTTGGCTATGATCCTACAGAACTTTCAGATGTCAACAAACAAGCAATTTCCAAGAAAAATAATTCCAGAAAATGCCTTTGGCCAGCTCCAAAGTACATGCCAAATAACTAGAAGTACAAAGACCTCAAAGCTCTGGCCCTGCCTACTCTCAAGCATTGCATTTTTTCTTCCCAGTCCTCTTATTCTCATGTTTTCCAAAGACACGTTGACAGGCAGCATGACATGGTTGATGTGCAGTCACCAGGACATGGCTGTAGCAGCAAAGCATACACTTTATAGTTTTGTTTCTTAGCTGGGAGGACTCTCAGGCATTATTGGAACAGACTACTCAGGAAAGTGGTACAGTCACTGTCCCTGGAAGTGTTTAAGAGCAAGAGATATGGCATTAAGGGACATGGTCAGCAGGCATGGTGAGGATGGGCTGGCAGTTGGATGTGATGCTCTTAGACATCTGTTCTAACTTCAATAATTCTATGATTCTATGACTGACAGGCAGAGGATCTTGCTATTTACTGACAAAACAATCTTCCTACTTCTTGGCCCAAGAAGGAGTTGCAACCTTTTGCTGTAGTCCTTCCTGAAATGCATCTCTTCATCCTGTCTCATCCTACAGCATAAGCCTTCTGCTGTTTGCATACAGTTTTTTTTTTACTGTGCTGTTATTGCTAGCAGCATGCTTTTGCTGGTTGCTCTGTACCCAGGCAAACTACCATCAGAATTGCTGTTAATCTGCCTGACACACAACCTCAGAGATCTCTGGTCGCTAACCTGTGCCACGATAGAGGCACACTTACCAAGCCCTGTAAAAATCGATGGACCAAGATTTCCGCAACCCTCAGCACCTGACATCCAACACTGAAAGCACTACTAAAACTGTTCTTCCACCACTGTACTCAGCTGTGCAAAAGGGTCATTCTTCTAGCACTAGCAAGAAGTTCATGAACTCAGCAGGTGAACATCGTTCAAGGTTCACCAGAGTGCCTATCGCTCTTTCTGTCAGCTGCTGAAGGAAGCAATAATCCACATTTCCAACCAGATATTTTCCCCAGCCAGTTCATGGCCTCCCCACATTTCCTATGCTGGGACACCTTGCTCCTTGTTAGTTGTTCGAGCTAGTACCAAAGGCAAAAGGCAAGACATCATTGTACTAGATGCTGTATGCAAAAACAAAAACAATCCCTACTCCCATCTGAGCATGAGGGGATGCAGCAAATACTGTGAGGTATGAGGGTGATAAGTCTTGAGTTATGGAGGGTGATGTTGAAAAAAACCCCTTCTAGATTTCCATTACCAAACTCATTTGAGATAAACGGGAGGAACGATAATTTCTTGGAGGGGAAACGAACTTCACACAGTTAAGTGTGTGCTGCCAAAAGCAAAAGATAAGAATGACCTCTGCTTTTAATGTATTTGTCTTTCCATATCCATTCATAAACAGCCCAGCTTATTAGCAGTATGGGCCAAACACTAAAAGTCAGTTTGATTTAACCGTAGTTGCTGGCACTGCAAACTGCCCTACTATCACTCAGTTAGAAAAGAGACTCGGGTTTTGCCTAGAATCTAGCTGCTCTCACCTTTGTATGTACCTAAGATCCTGTTTTAATTCAATACAGGGTTGTCAAAAGCATATAGGATCAAATGAAAATGCACATTTAAAATGCAAGTAACCACTGAAGGTTTATTCTATCTGTTAATGCTGTATCATTAGGGTAAAGCTGATGTCATTTACTGCAACATTGAAACAAGTGTTGCTAAGAAAAAATGAGGCACTTTTCAATAAAAATGTTTAGTATCACTGAAAGTCTCAGAATTAACACACACTCAATATTTTGACTAAAACAAGCTTGTTCAAAAGCTCTTTCTAGCACTTTAGCACCTTGTTAAACTTTGAGGATGTTTCAGATCTTCCTTTGCTTGAAGTAAAGGGAGAAATGAAATTCAGAAAAGAATTATACAAGACCTGTAGAAGTGTATGTATTTGCTTTTGCATGTAAGCTTTGAAATAAAAATACTCTGAAAAGAAAGATCAGCCTTTTTACCAGGAAGTATAAAACTTAACTTCCGTGATCCCAAAAGAAAACACGAGTAGAATTCTGCCAGCGAAAAATTTATGATGATATTGATTGCTCACTACCTTTTGTGGGGCTATTTCTTCAGTGACAACGTACCTGCTAAAAATACAGGACAGTCTCCCATATCAAGCTATTGAGTACCACAGACATACATTTATTGTGAGAGCATTTTTTTAGTATTTGATTGCAGAATGAAACTTCTGAGAACTGATCTGTTTCCAGAACTACTAAAAAAAATTATTCCTGTCTACCGACCTCCAAATATCTATTCAGTATCTTGAACATGCAGATGTCTCAGTGTAGAAACATATATGGGAAACCCCATCAACTGCACACAATGCCACATGTACACATAGCCTAATTTAAATAATGACATAAAAACTTTTCAAATAGAAAGATGCTGGTGCCGAGGAAAGGCTAATGAGCATGGCTGTGGGCAGGTTGCTGAGCAATGCACATGACCACACTGTAGCACAGCAAAGGCCCATCTACTCCAGTTTCACATCTACAAAAGCATCAAAAAGTATGACACTATAGGAATACAATGAGAAGTGATTAGGAACTACAGTTTTCCTTCCCAAATATTCAGCACTCAGGCCAAGTAGTATTTACAGGTCCTAAGCAGCTTGTACTGACAAGCAGGGACTGGCATCCTCATTTACTGAAGTCCATATGCAACTAAATACACAGAGACTAAGAGCATCCTGCCAGCTGGCTTGTGTGCAGGTGAAGTAGAAAAAGGTATTATGGAAATAAGAACAAATGTTTTATGTTATGAAACATATAAGTCATGCTGAAATGCATGTTGAGTGGGCTCTATGCTGCCACTTCAAGTGCCACTCCTTCCAGCTGAAGGTCTAGTCTAGTTAATGGTAATCAAAGAGCTAATAGAGCTTGGTCAGCTTTTGGTCAGTTGAGTCTTTACTTATGGTTTAAGATTTATTAGAACTAAGACAGAAGACACAAAGATGACATTATAGGGCAGGGAGAAGGTAAGTCTACTATGTGAAAAGAACGATAGCTGCGTGGCATGTTTGAGAAGGCGAAGCTGTGTTCAAGGAAGGAATACAATAGAGTCATATAGTTTTTAAAACTGTAACTTTCACAGTTTTAGAAATCTTTCTTATGTTGATTATCTCTCGTGTTCATTTCTCTAACTGTACTTTTTAGTTTTCCTAGCCTGTCTGTGATAAAAGAGTGAGATCAGAAGGTGACCACATGAGGATCTACTTTTGCCAGCAAGAATGAGATGTTACTGTATCTGTAAAAAACTGAAGTCTTTACACATTGTTCCTCAGAACAAAATACTCTCAAGAAGAAAATAAATACCCACAGGATATTGAAAATGTATGTCTATAACGGTATTTACATGAAGAATAAAGACAGAAAGGATTCAGTGATAATAAAAGCTGTGTGGAGGGAGGATGATTCATTAACGATACTGTTTAAAGAGAGTTCACATTATTGGATGTAGGATTTGAAATTACTGCTCACGACTAAATAATGTGGGAAAGCAAAAAATAACAGTTCCAGACATTTTCCTGCTATTCTGTATCTTATCATACTGAATAATGATACGCAAGATAAACAGAATTTCCGATTTTCCTAAAACTTAAAGGTTTTTCTCTCCTTTCCAGTGGTCATCCTATGCTATAATTGCCTTAGTTTCACCTAAATAATATTCTCTTGATGAAAAGTGCTCATGAGACAAAGGAATATACTATCTTATTGAATTCACAACAGCCAGGATTCAAAGGGAAAACATAAGAAATTGAAGGTGCTCTCTGATTATACCATTTTTGCTCACCTCTCATATGAGACAAGAGATGTGGCTTGAAAATACATGGCTTGTATCAAGCTCAGAGGCAGGTGTTTGGGTTATACACATTCACTTCTGAAGGTTTATGCAAAAAAAAAAAAAAAAAGGTTACTTTGGTGAGAGGACAGCATTAATTTCAATACAGGACAACATGAGGAGACCTCAACTGTAGTTCAGGAGATTCTTCTGGCCAGCTCTGTGCAAAAATATAAATCCAGCAGGGCATAGGTGCAGGATGATCAAAGGAACAAGGAGTCTGTGAACTAAGGGTGGATGTTTGTCTTACTCAGCTCAGCAGGGGCCAAGAGAGATTTGATGGGGCTCTATAAATACAGCAGAGTAAGCATCAGGGAGCCAGAAGAGCAATTTAAGCTAAAGAACAATGTTGGCACAAGAACAAATGAGCATTAATTAGCATGAATAAATTTTGGCTGAAAGGCTGAGGGTGATTTCTAGCTATTTGAGAATGAATTCCTGGAATGGTCTCCTGATCAGGGGCAGAAAAACAAAGCAAAAAAAGCAACAAAAAGCAAATATCAAGGAGATTTAAGATGGAGGCTGATACATGCCTGCCTGGGATGAAACTGCATAGCCACCTGTGATAGCAGCAGACAGAATTTAAGTGGTCCTTTCCCACCCTATTCTTCCGTGTTAATTTTCTTGGTGGCATTATCTTTTAGAGAAATAACTGTTTTGTGGTCTGGGATCTTGCTGACAATTTCAGAGAAGTGTAAATGTGTCCTGGGAGTGCAGATGCTAGCCTAGGAGATACAAAGCCCCTGGATTTAGGATCATATCGCATGGTCCCGCACAGTGCGAGTACGCCTTCCACATTGGTGGTAAGCTCCTGCAGCTCGTGTGATTCACTCACAGCCAAATCTGTGCAGAGTTCAAACCAGTGGTCATAGGATGCTAATGTCACAAACAAAAATATACAGCAGGAGGGACAGCCCTTTATTCTTTAATTAACTCATACATTTTGTCAGCCATATCGTACATCAAGCTTGGCCATAAAAATGGCAATTTTATAGTGTGTAAAAAAAGAATGAAATGATTCTGAGAGATTAAAGATCCATTTATAGCAAATGTATATGCCTTTCAGAGCACAGCAGATTCCAAACAAATACATTACTGTCACCCATAAAACTACTCTGATAACTTACTTACTGTAACTTTGTGTGACATTGCCACAGATTAATGGTTTCATAAAACCCATAGGTGCACCAGGTCATCACACTGTTCTCGAAGGGATTTTTCTGTCAGACGTGTGATGTTGGTAAGTAGTGAATGGCCACTGCAGTTGCTCAATGCCCACTGTTTTGTGTACATATTGTTAGGATATAAAATCGATCGATGAATGTCAGAATCATGTGGGAAATAGAAGGCAAATTTAAATAGAATATGTAATCTCTTGCCTAAACTTTTTACCCTGAAACCTTGAAAGACGAAATTTAAATGTGATGTAAATGCTACCAGTTAAAAAAAAAAAAAAAAGATTAAAAAAGGATAAAATTTAAAATGAAGATAGAAATAAGTACTTAAATGAAGCAATCTCAAAAGAGAACCAGCAATCAAAGTCTAATATCCTCGTATTGTGCCAGATAATGAAACATTAAGCTGAAGATAATAAGATTTCTTTCCACTGGATGGTCTTCAGCATAGTTAAACCTATGAATGAACAGATGAAGTATTTTATATAAGCAAAAGGTTAGATGTCAAGGATTCTGGGGGGTAAAAAAAATCCCAGCCAATTCAACACAAGCTAAATAGAACTCATTTGTCACTCATTCGCTTTTGAAACCGTGTCATAATTAAATGCCTTTTATGACACAGTTTCACCATTCTACACACTGATGAGGACTGAGGATGCCATGGACATTTTCACCTAGCTTCCCTAAGGAAACCAAGCTTAAGTAGTTGCACTGAATGTTTGAGTACATCTATGCCTTCATCCTCCCCCCATTAAATTCAAAGATTTGCAAATTTCTATTAAATATGACAAAAAGGCAGACATCTCAAAGTCAGTACATTTCTAAAACCTTTCACAACACTGAGAAATTTGAGAGACATGCATGCTAGGGCTGTTGAACTCATCATCTCTGGAGCTCCCTCCCAACCCCTACAATTCTGTGATTCTGTGATATTTCCTTCAGTACACAGGTTTATTTTTTTCCTTCACCTAAGCTTGTGGTTAAGTAGAATCTCACAAATGAGATACTCCTTAACACATTTGCAAAACTGCTGAAGAAACTGCACACCCAGAATATGAATGGACACTTGTAATTGCAGCACCTTTCCAGCAAAGGCAAAGCTGGGTTCCCTTGGGAGTACATTTGGTCTCTGCAGAACAGCGAACGTGTTAGGGATTTTTCTTCTCTTTCGAAAACAAAACACAGTAGTGCACAAAGAATGTGGCAGATGGCTGCTTCCTAATCTGCACATGACATATCTTTCAATTACAGAATTTGTTGCTTAATGTCTCAAAGTCCATATTGATTATACACACAAGCAGAGGGGCAGTACTGAAAACTACTGGATCCAGTAGCGAGGCTGAACCAAACGTGGAGTTTAATAGTTGTTCCTCATAAAGCAGGTGAAAAGCTGAGACAAAGAAATTTTGCCAGATGGTAACACAAGATGTTGTACTGCTTTTTCTGCTGCAAACTGCCAGGGGAAAAGCAGCGCAAGGTCTCTCATGGGAGTGAGGATTTGGGATATTTACACTTTTTTAAGCATGGGATACAATTCATATCTGCTTTTGAGTAACAACATGGTCTAATAAGTACCTTGTGAGACTTCCAGATAAGTTGCAGATGTTATCTGAATGCCACATAGGCCTTGTCCTGCTCTTCTGCCAGAGGTACACATTCAATAGTTTAGGATCAATCACTAAACTGCAAGAAAATAAGTGTATATTTTTGATAGACACATTAAGGAATCAGATTAATTATCCACCCACACCTTTGCAAAACCACAAGTCTGTAATAGAGAAACCAACTGTTTTTTTTTTTTTTTTTTAATGCTAAAAGGAAGAAAAATACCATGGCAACTTTTCTGTGCTATTTAATCACATTTACTGAATTTTTTTGAGGTGCTTTTGAAGTAAAATGGCAGGAAATAATCTTTAAAACTAATGTGTTTTAAAATACAAAGGCCTTGAATTTGAGTATAAAAAAAAAAGGAAACCAAATCTCTAATTTAGTGGAACCAGTATGATTAAAAATAATTACATTTGCAAAGTGAACATTTGGAGAAAAAAATGATTAATGTGCTTAGTAATAACATCCATCTAATTTGTATAATGAGCATTTTCATTTAAAGCCATGTTTCCATTCAAAATATGAGAAGATTAAAAAGAAATAAGTCAGAGTCTTTAGCATCATCTACCCGTATTTACATCAGCATCACGATTCTGAGCATGACATGGCTTAATGGCTCTGTTTGCCATTCAGTCAAACAAAAAACCAAAAGCAACAACTTTTAATTAATTTTTTTAATCTATAAACCTACATACATGCCATGGAACATTAATTGTGGCAAATCAAAGGAAATTCTAGACATTTAAATACCGATTGCTCTCCACATCAGCAGAAGTACTGAAGTCAGTAATCTATCAAAGTATAAATTAATATTCATTAGAACTCTATTAACTTTCGTTGATAACAACCTTGGAAAACATTATTTTGTTTATATGATTATAACTTTAGATTGTGACTCTCCAAGACAGACTGCCCCTTCACTTTTTTTCTATGAAGGGCCTGGTCATCATCCTCACAATGTCTCATGGATGACACCAAATCACAAACCAAACACCACAGCTCTGTGAATTAGACTCTTAACAGGTCTCAGAATTACAAGTCATTTTGATCCTAAGAAACAGAGATGTTGCTGCTTACAATATGCCCTGTACCACTCTGTCTCTAAGGTCCCATCTCTCACGTTAATGCCATCTCCATCTCACATGCCTGAACCCAAGTGCCACGATCTTGGCACTCTGCAAGCATCTCACACTGAAGGCAATCCTGACTGCCTTGAAGGCAGGTAGAAAACTTGCTTCTGAAGGCATTTCAGGGTCCCTGGCCCTCTTTCAGACTAGCAGGTTTCTGCAAGCTTTATGGAACTCTGGCACACAGCCATCATACTGTACAGTAATTTATTCTTTATAATCTGCGTGCATGAGAGATGGACAAAAAGCAGTCAAAGACTATTGCCCAACTCCTTCAGCAAAAAATAACACAACAATTCACCAACTTTAGGAGCTGAACTTGATGATGCTCATGGGTTTCTTCCAACTCAGGATATTTCATGACTTCTGTCTGTTCCCTATAACTTAACTAATCCTACCAGCATGTGTTTGTGTGATCTAGTTATTCCACTGAATTTCAGTTCAAATTCAAGAGAAGTTTCACAGGAAAACTGAATCTATGTTGCACTATTTCTCCAATGATGTGGTTAGTTAGAATCATTCACCATGCACCCCCTGAAGGTTTTGGAGCAAACTACGTTTTCCATTTGCTGGCTAAAGTAATAGAAAACAAGCAAACAAACAAACAAAACAACAGCTCACATTCAATCCGAACTACTATAAGGCAGCAAAATGAGAAATCTTTTCCCAGTTCTTATTTTTCAAGGAGACTTCAATAGGAATGGAAAAAGAAAAAAAAAGTTACTCTCCACCAACTTCCTCTAGGTGCGCCACATTCTGTTTTCTGAATGTTTAATAACACTTTCAAACTTGCAGACTTATTAAACCAGACAAGGACGTTCTAATTTCTTCCACGTCTCCAGCCTCGTCTGTGCCAGAAAAGTTTAAGTGGTTTTTATGTTGGCTGACTGAGCTGGTTATAGCTGTCTGTACTCCTAACACTGAAAGACTGAATGCGTACAAGAGTTGCAAAAACATAATCTGATAGTTTATGTGTTAGATGCCCAAGGTCAAGGGAGCAAACCCCTTAGTCTGAGTGGTGCATCAGCTGAAAATTAATGGGGCTGTTAAATGTTAAGAGGAGCTTTAGTCACGTTATTGTGCTCAGTACTGGGGCACAGGGGTGAGATGCTACGGAGGGCAAAGCGAATGATCTAATGTGTCCTCCTAGCCTTAAAATTTATGAAAATGAATAAAGCTTGAACTTAAACTCTCATTTTGGTATAAAAGTGCCTTCTTCAGTTTGAATCAAGTTGTGAGGAAGCATTGCTAAACTTATCATAAAAAAGAAGTCCTAGTGCAGTGATTTAACCATGCCTTAGTAAGACAAAACCAAGCAACTCCTCACGTAAGCGAACCAGTTGAATTTTTCTTTAAACAGTTGCTTTCCATAGCTCAGGGTCTCTGCTGCAGTGAACTACCAGGCTGTATGCCTCCAGGTTTACCCAGTTAAGTACTCCAGCAGATGCACTAGGGTATCCCCTCACCACAGCCCTGCAAGCCATCACAACCTACTGTTCACTCAGGGATGTGTCGCAGCTATCTCGTTTCCAACAGGATGAGGACAAATGTCTGGTGGTAACTGGTATGAGGACATAACCCTGGTAGAGGTGGGAGGAGCAGCATCTGCACACCTATGAAACCCCAGACTGCAGAGGACACAGATCCACCAGTTCTGACAGCAGAGCTGATGGGACAAGTGTACTTCTCCCACACCATGCCCTTCTCTACCCAGATAGCACTGCTTTTAACTCAGTCCTTTTCTCTGGTCCTTTTGATGGTGTAACTCTGCAAGGAGCATTCCTGCCTCAACTGAGGAGCAGTAGTCTACCATGACTGAGGTGGGAGAGCTTCTCCCACCATTTCCATAGCCACGGAGAGGACATACAGCAAGAGTGCCTTCCACCATGTTACCCACTAAAGTTTCTCCTCCTCCTCTTCCCACTGCTCATTTTGCAAAAAAGAGAAGGAAAAAGCTCAGCCCACCAGATCTTAGCTGCTGCAGCTCTTTTGCAGATATTATTCCCTTTTAGGAGAAAAGGTCAGCTGGGATAGAAACTAAACTGTCATTTCTACGGTGAAGCAATGAAGAAGCAGTCACAACCATTATTTGGTTTATCAGGGACAATGGGGACAACCTCATTCTGTCAGGAAATATGCACAGTAGTGATCTATTCCTTGATCAGGAACAATGAAAGATGACAGCACAGCCATTGTTTCCAAATACATCAGAAGGTTTCTCCCTCAACAGTGATGCATGCCTGGAGCTTTTTCTCGTATCTCTGATTTCACTCATCTGGTGTATTATGCTGCCAATATTAAGAATTCATAGAAATATCCTCATGATCACTTGAAATCAAGTTCCCACTTAATGACAATTAATTGTTGATGGTGGAGCATGGTGATAATGTGGGAACACTGGAAGCCCTGTTTAGTTAGGAAAGGACTGACAGCAAGCATGGCCTCATTGCCACTTAGCACACCAGGGAATCAAACCATCCCGCAGTGCAAACTCCCCCATTAATTGGTAGCAGCTTAGAGCTTTATTACTCTAGTTCAGAGTCCCTGACCCGCATTTCCAAAGTGATTAATAGGCCTTCTAAGCCATTTTAATAAATTTGTGAGGCCCACTCTAATTTTACAGACTTATGATCTGCATAAAGCCAGGCCGAAGATCAATATCAAATAATCTCTGCATCGACCCTGCAATTCCTGAAGGAGCAAAGGCAGTTGCTTTAGAGAGATGTCACAGGAAGAGATGGATCATCACCCCAGTTGTTCCCTCCCTGTTTAACACTTCCCCTTTATTGATAGACTCACTCTGGCCAACTACATTTTCCAGCCAATTATTTTCATGATGCTTCTTTCTGGTTGATTCCTAGATTAAAAGCCCCAATTGCAGTTCCTGTAACACTAAAGTCTTTCTGTAGTTCGTATTGATGAGAGACTGAGTGGCAAAGCCCTCATGTGAAATCAGTGAAGCCCAGAATTTGTGAAAATGAACCTCTTTGCCATTATTATTACTATTATTAAATCTTACATGGACAGGAAAAGAACTGGAAGATAGAGAAGCTAGAGGCATGCACAAAGAATCTCTTCATGGCTTTCACATTCCTTAATGCCATTCTCATTAAAAAGTTTTTCCTGTCAAATGCTGCTTGCTTATGTCTTCAAACTGTCAGCATTAACGATGAGCAACTCTACTGCAAGGTATTTACATGTTGTCTTGTCACTGCCACAGACAGCAATTTTATAAAATATGAGACAGAGAAAGAAGAAAAACTTGGGGAGTGATTTCACAAACTGGGCCTCTGTGCTCTCTGCAAACAACCATGTGGTAACTCAGAAAAAGTGTTTTCAGTACATGGATTAGTAAAGCACCCCTGTGGGCTAATTCTAATGACTTGGCACAGGTAAGTTTTTGGAGGGTGGATATTCAAACTACACAGGTGAGGTAGCCTGCAGTAAGCACAGATGTGCCTTAGAAGCATGCCTTTAGACAATTAATCCTTATTGATGCTCTATTCATAGTTGCCCAATGTCTTGGATACACACCATCTATTTAATGGCTTCACTAATTCCTTATGTAGAGACAATAAAAGTTCCCTCACATTGTGATTATGCCCTACTCTTTCAGAAGACAGGTCCTTGCATTTGACTTCAGCAGCTCCCCAGGAACTCATGCTCCACTGAAACCTTTTCAAGAATCTCAACTCCTGCTAAGACACTCAGCACCACTGACTGAATGTCAACCATGCCACACGATCCCAGATACACAACCTTGTGTTGTCTACATGTTAAAGACTGCACATAGTTCAAATGAAGCAATGGCACCACACCGTCTCACTTTCTCTATATACCTTCATTTCTCCTTTTGTCAATTTCCATTCTAGAAATCCTATTACTTTTTTTTCCCCTCAGTAAAGGCTGGACAGTTTCTAACAGATCACAGGAACTGATAGCATAGACTAATTGGTACACAACCGCTTTGTTACTGACTCCCTGTTTACTAATGCTTTTGGGTAGCTCTCAATAAACACATTTGCAATTGGTTCAGTAACAGAGATGAGAGATAAATTAGATGAATATCAGCATTTTGCAGAAATCTACAGTCACGCTGACATCAGGTATACTGATGTTCAACCTTACTATCAAAGACAGACTTGTTTTTCTTCCCAATGCTACGAACTTATTTTAGCCCAAATCTCTCTAAAGTGGGCACTTGCCCTGAAGGCCTCTTAGAAGAAGTAAAGACCACGGATGCTCACATTGCACATCTATGAGTAAGCTCAGGTCACAATTGTCCCAAAAAGCCTATGCAGAGAAAGGATTTACAGTTGGTTGCATCTGAAGTGCATCGTGCAGGCTCAGTTCATCCACCCATGCTTTTGTTGAACTTTACACAAACTGAATAAACTACACAAGCAAAACTAAGCACTTCATGAAAGATGTCATGGACCCCAAGATCAGTTTCTTTCACATGATTTACAATGTCCAAGACCACTGTGCAGTAACAACAGGTTGCCAATTACTTACAGTCAAACACTGAGCAGAAACTGAGGATATATACTTTACAAGCCTAGAGGTAAAAAAGCAGAATGTTGAATGCACAGACCATGTGTGCTGCTGGTAGAATTTGCTTTGAGTTGTGACTTAGACAGGTAAGGGATGTTTTTATGGCAATCACAGTGCTGGCTGACCTGAAAATCATCTATTTGTTCAAATGTCTGGACAGTGCTTCTTTGATTGTTGCTCCACTTCAGTTTAGTCACCTCTTTCTGGCAATCTGTGCTGGTTAAGCAGAGCTAAGAGGTGACAGGTTAGAGAGATGCACACATGGAAATGCCTGTGCACAGACTGGCTCCACTCAGTGCAGGCATTCCCCAGATCATGCAAAATGAGGTGAATCTGGAACTAGCAGCAGAGCTGAGGGATTTGCAAACTTCAAGGCTGAAGGATACACCTCTCAAGATGAAATGAACTATCTCTGTAGGTGCTGCAAAGCAGGGTAAGCATACTCAGAGCTTTGGTGGGCACTGCAGTGCATTCTGTTGAGTATGCACACGCTTGGGGAAGGCACAAATGCTCTCCATGGAAAAGCAAGGAATAGGTGGAGAGCACACAGACAAGAAATGGATGGGCAGTAGGAAGGGCCCTCTGGCTAGAGGGCGAGTAGCATTTGTACAGTGTATGTGTACACATTTAATGCTACTGATTTCACTGCCACCCTGAAAATGGAAGAGTTGCACAGTACACTTAGAATACCAAGTATGTATCACCCAATGCCATGCGTAAATCCTGGAGAAATGAATTAAAAATGCAGTTAATTTTTCCCATGTTTTAGAGCTAGATTTTACTTGCTTTACAGATTCCCATGGAGACTTGTTTGAGAGAACTAATGAAACATTAATGCCTGAAAAAGATTTTTAAGAGTGGTACTTTAGGAACTATTTGGCTTTGATAAAGGGTTTGACTGCATGATAACCCCAGAGCCTGCAGTTATAGTACAATATTTATAAACGGAAGAGACATTTACAGCCTCATAAAAGCTTCTGTTTATTGTTATAAAATTGCAGTGTTGCACTGAAACATTAGTATCTAGGTTAACCTGTTCCTTGTAGCATAGCTATGAGAACCGATTAAGCAGCTGAACAGACATAATAGGCAAAAACATCCAGCAAAAGCCAAATGACAGCAATAACGTGGGACAATGAAAGAAGGTAGTCCAAGCTACCACCAAATCTGCAGACTGCCTTTGGCTCTTGAAACACACAGTTAAGGAGCACAGGCAAATCTGGAGTGGAAGCTGGGAAATGAGCTGTCCTTGATGTCTATGATGACTTCCAGGGATCAGACAAGTTTCAGCTAGGAATCCAGTGCCTCAGAAACACAGCAAACAGCACAGCGGGACAATGGAAGAAGGATGAGGCTGTGAAAACTTCTGCTTTCCCTGCTCCTCCTGATTAAGTAGTACATTTGACATAGATCAGTAGCCTCTGGTGGTACAAATGCTGGTGAATCAGAAATAGTGTGATACTTTATTTTTCCTTTCTGACGGATGTACACCCATGGAAGTCTCTGAACAAATGTATTTCAATTTTAAACATTATGAGTTCAAAAGGAATGCGGAACTGAGATGGATGCTTTTCTTTTCAAATGAAGTAAAGTCAAGAGCAAATAGAGCTTGCAGTGTGATGCAGAGGTTAATGAGCATAGTCTCCTTGTATGGCTAAAACTGGCAGAAAGAAAGCCACAGGGACTGCTTCCTCCTTTCAGATTCCTAAAGAGGTTTGTGGAAGTAGCTTGTATCCCAGACTTCAAGGGACCTACATCTTCCCTTAAGTATTAGAGCTATGTTGGTGGCAGTCTGTGCTCTACAGCTCAGTTATGTATCTTTTAGCACAGCGTCTCCCTGCATATATCAGTTCCTCAGAGAGTCCAGTCTAGAGGAGATGGAAAGGACTGGACATTCAAGTTGCCAGAAGAAGGCACACTCTAACTTCTTACTGAATTAGCTTGCAATGCAACTCTACAGCTTCCTAAAATTTCAAATATTGAAGATGACCTTAAATGGATTTCTCAGCTTCTCTTGTTTAAATGAATGCCTTTAGCAATCTAACAGAAATTATATTTTCTACTGACCTGCTCTTTGAATTCCTAATGAATGCCCAAGAAACCACAATGCCTAGAATGAAAATCTGGTGTTTCACACTTCAATCATTTTTTTGCTCTGATCTGTTAGGCACAACATCAGTGAGATGTGATAAAGATCCTCAAAGGTTTTTCAGCTCACAGATCTCTGACAGGAACTTTAATGGAGGTAGCACACAGGCTGCTGAGGATTGTATTCTCCACATTCAATACTTAGGATTAAAAGTGGTAGCGAGTCCTACAGGCCATGAGTGCAACAGCCTGCAGAAGTACTCCTCGTGGGTATGCATGTAAAGAGCTGAGCAAAGCAACTGTAGAAAACAGTATGCCTCAAACCCTCCCATAGTCTAAAGGCATGAAAACAATAAACTGTGAAATATTTTTTACATTATCTTAGTTGAATTAACTCAGATTCCTCTACAGAAGGACAAAGGTTCTAGGAATACTGGAAATAGAATCACAGAATTGTAGAGGTAGGAAGGGCCCTCTAGAGATCATTGAGTCCAACACCCCCTGCCAAAGCAGCTCCCTAGCCCAGGTTGCACAGGTAGGTGTCCAGGTGGATCTTGAATATCTCCAGAGAAGGAGACCTCACCGCCTCTCTGTGCAGCCTGTGCCAGTGCTCCATCACCCTCACTCTGAATAAGTTCCCACACACATTTGTGTGGAACTTCCTATGCATCAGTTTTCCCCTTGTCCTATCACTATGCACTGCAGAGAAGAGTCCAGCTTCATCCCTTTGCCTCCCACTCCTTAGATATTTATAGATTTGGATCAGATCCCCTTTGGCTTCTTTTTTCAAGGCTGAAGTGATGCAGGTCTCTCAGTCCTTCCTTATAAAAGAGGTGTTCCACACCCTTTATCATCTCTGTAGCCCTCCGCTGAACTCTTTTGAGGAGATCCCTGTCTTTTTTGTACCGAAGAGCTCAGAACTGGACACAATACCTCACGAGGGCAGAGTGAGGGGGACGATCAACTCCCTTGACCTGCTGGCCACGCTCTTTTTAATGCAACCCAGGATCCCATTGGCCTTCTTGGCCACTGGAGCACACTGCTGACTCATGGCCAAGCTGTCATCATCCAGGACACCCAGGTCCCTCTCCTCAAAGCTCTTCTCCAGCAGTCATCCCCCAGCCTATACCAGTACGTGCAGTTATTCCTCAAGAGGTGCAAGACTCTACACTGGCTCTTGTAAAACCTCATTTGGTTCATTTCTGCCCAACTTTTCAGCCTGTCCAGGTCTCACTGAATGGTAGCACAGCCTTCCAGCACGTCAGCCATTCCTCCCAGCTTTGTATCATCAGCAGACTTGCTGAGGGTGGACTCTATCCCCTCATCAGGGTCAGTGATGAAGACGTTGAACAGGACCAGACCCAGTACCAATATTGGTATATTTATACCTGTTTATATATCTATATATCATAGAAGCACAGTATGGTTAAAGTTGGAGTGGATCTTGGAGATGATCAGGCTCCAATCACTGCCATGGGCAGGGAAAGATCCCACTAGATCAGGTTGCTTCAAGTCCCATCCTATCTGACCTTGAACACTTCCAGGGATGGGCACCAACAACTTCTCTGGGACACTTGTTCCACAGCCTCACCACTCTAACAGAGAATAATTTTATTATATCTAATGTAAACCTACTCTTCTTTCACTTTAGAACTGTTACCTCTTGTCCTATAGCTATATTCTTCTGTAAAAAGTGCCACCTTCAGCTTTCTTGTAGGCCTCCTTAAGGTACTGGAAGGCTGCTATAATGTCTCCAAGAAACCTTCTCTAGGCTAAATAATCTCAGCTTTTTCAGCCTGTCTTCATAGGAGTGTCTCTCCAGCCCTCTGATCTTCCATATGGTTCTTGTCTTGACCCACTCCGATAGTCCATATTCTATGCTGGAGGTCTTGCTATAGCGGAGGAGGAGAATTAAACCCTTCCCCCTTCTTACCTTGATGGTCATGTTTCTTTTGATGCAGCCCAGCTAATTGTTGAGCTGCATATTCCATAATGGGTTAAACTTAGCTAAAACAAAAGGGTTTAATTACTGGTCATCATCTACAGAAGAGAAGACAGAAATCTTCAAATCATGTCCACGCATGTGTATGACTGGATCTGGTCAGGAACTCACTAATTTAGAGGAATATTTTCATTGGCTCCCAATTTGAGTGTGGATGATCACCGTGAGCTTTAGATTTAAAGGACTACAGGAAATAAAGCCAGAAGAAAATCCAAGAAATTGTTTATCCCACTTCTTGCTCATCCATCTAACAACCACCTCAACTATGAAATGTTTGCATCTTATTCTTGTCTTCATATTTAAAGTTTAGCATCCCTACTTCCCTTACTTAGGAATCTAACAACTTAATATGAACCACATAAGAGGAAAAAAAAAAAAAAAGAAATAATGTAAGATTCTTTTGACAACAATAATGCAGACACATAAATCTTAACTGCTTTTTCAATTCATGTACTGCATCCCATCAGATGTGCTCCCTGCTGAAATCAGCATGATAGCTACACATTTAAAATTGGTTCTTAATCTGAAGACCTTTGAGTTTTGAGACTATACACTTGCAATTTTCAAACTCTGTGACATTTATACCAAGGTACCAGGATTATTTGAACTTATTTTTCATTATCAGTAAAAAAAGTCTTCAATATTTCATGTCGTGATTAATTTCAACACAAGTCCCTGGAGCAGAAGGGAAAAAAAGAATACTCCTAGTCTGAAGCAATAGCACTAAGCAAGATTTTTTTTTTTTTGTAATGGAAATGTATCCTACCTTTTCTACAGTTGACTTGTTCTTGAAAACAAAGGCCTCCAAAACATACCCATGCAGACCACAGAAATCGTCCTGGACCAGGGAGGTGTAATGTGGGTGCTTGACTCCCTCAGTGGAAAGGGTCCTACAGGGATGCACTGCACTGGGATGGCCTGCTCAGCCTGGGTGACAGAAGCAGTGACACAGAGGTGGTGTGCCTGTCTGGTGGCTCCTCTGCCATTCATGGCAGCAGCAATTGTCACTGCCAGTCCCATGCCACATATGCCAACTGCAGCAAGCGATATGGACAGCACTGGAAAAGCTTTGCTAGCAGCAGTGTGAGCTGAAACTGTGCCTGGGCCCTGAAAACAAAGAATGGAGATGGAAATATGATGGGACTGCAACAGGCTCCACCACACACATTCCTCCAGGAGAAGCTGGCAAACAATTACTGCAGTTTACAGCTGCCAGCCCAAAACATAATTAATGTGCAGTCACAGCCAGAAGGCCATCTTAAGGGAGAACACGGTCTACTTAGCTCACTTAGAATAGTAAAAGGGTCTTTATTTTTAGGGATCACTGCTAACAGCAGACAGTTTCTTAGGGGCCATCAGGACTTAAGCAGATGTGGGAGCAGATGGCAAGACAATGATGCTTTTTTGGATGATTGACTAATACCTTTTGCCAGTGGTAATAAAGATATTTTGCTCATCTTAGAACAAGTGACAAAGAGTTCTCATTCCAACAGTGGCAGGAGTTGAGTTTTGCTCTTCTTTCTCTGTTTGTGAGTACCAAGAAACACCCATAAGCTCAACAAAGCTTTAACCTTCTTCCCCTCCACCTAAGAACGGCAGTTCTCTGTACATTTCGAAGAGGTAATACAAATGTTTAATCAGTTTTGTCATGTCCTGACTCTGCTGAAAGCAGGATGACATATATACCAAAGCAAGGGAGTAAAATCTGTCCAGCAGAAGGGAAAATTTATGGCTGCAATTTTGCAAAAGGGTCCCTCTGATGTAGTAAACTGCAAGAATGAAGCATGAAGAGTTTATTAAAGCCATAAGAATCCTGAGATGAGATTACAGCCTTTATACTCTGCCACGCTTCAAATTTGATAACGCATATCCCCCACCCACCTCCTCCCCTCTGCCACTACTCCTGGAAAGGCAGAGTGGGGATAAAACCTACAGCGGATTGATTCTGATTTCACATGTAGCATTCTCATTAATTTTCATGGCATCAACTCACGCAGATCAGAGTGGCAGAAGACGCTGACATCAGCTTTCATATCTGAGAGCTTATCACTCCCTGATGATAAAATTGCAGGATTATCAGGGAGTGCATCTACAAGTCTATAGCTACTGTAAAAAGCATTGTGACATATAAATGCACAGTGTGACACCACTACTGTATCATCTTTACTGGAATACTTAGCAAAACATTGTCATTGTCACCAAATGACAGTCATGACTTTGACTGTACTTTTCATTTCGGTAGCCCTGGAAATTGTAACCTGGGGGACAGCAAAATATTTTTGTTGCCCTGGCTGTCCCTACGTCTGCCATAATAACCTGCCATCTTTACTCTTCCTTTTTTTCCACACAGAGGATTGATAAGAGTCCTAAGAGCTCTTAAGTCATTGAGTAAATGGAAGTAATTTCCTCACAGTGGAGCCTCGTACTCCTGGTACTTCGCCTTCGACAAAAGGGAGAGGTTGCTAATTCTGTGTTTTTGCAGGAATAGCACAGTTGCATTCCCATATACTTCTTCCCTCTAGTACGCCCCATCACTGAGCAGTACAAGCTTAGGGATGAGTTCACAACAGGGAAAGGGCTATCTGATGAAGCTTGGACATTTAGTTAAGATACCTCACCAAAAGCCTGGTTGTACCGATCTACGTAAGCTTACTGAAAACAAAGCTGCAACATTTCTGAGACACTTTTCTCCCCACTCTAGGGATAATACGGGAAGGCAAATCCTTTCTTGATAATTCTCAGATCTCACTCAAAATCAAAAAGTGTTCATGGACTGCAAAGATTAGAGAATTAAAAGGAGAAAGCACACTTGGAACATACTTCATGCCATACTTCTCATCAACCAGTGGGGAAAAGAAGGTTATGCTCTTGTATCTCATAAATCCAAATCACTACAGAAATCATCAGTAAGAAGTTATTATATGAAGAGTAAACTCCAAATCAATATTCTAAGACAACAAGCTGTTCAGAAACTGCTAATACACATAGCCCCCGTCCTCAAAAAGTGCTGTATGAGAAGTCCCAGTTCTAGCCCTGGTCATGCCAGTCCTCGAAGCCTATGAACACATTTGCTTCTGCACAGCTGCATCACGTAAAGCACTGCACCTCCACTCTATGCCCACTCTCATTATCTTTGACCTGAGAGAGCACAAAGCAGTGTTACTACTGAGGGGTCAGGATATAAACCACCTGCCTCGTGGTGGGAAGCTAAAGACATTTCTTTGGGTTTACTGAAGTTACAGCAAAGGTGTGATTCACAAAGAAAAGATGTGTGCAATATAACCAAACTGGAATTAAGAGTCATGCCCTCAGAGACAGGGCAGATACTGTCTGCAAATCAAGTCTATACACAACTCCAGACCATACAGCCTAAGAAAATTTCAGAGCAGAAATAATAAAATCACAATCACTATCACAATAATTTGTCCTGACATTAAAATGACTTAAGACTTTGTGAATATGCCTCATCAAGTTTGTCATCAAGAAGCTACTAGGGTTGCTGATCACAGATTGCCCATTAAGACTCAGCTCACCACAGGCTCCAGGACGCACTCAAAGGCCAGTAGATGCCCCAAAGACCACCCATGGTTAAACTCCACAGCTGTTGGCTATCTTGCCTAAACTAGCTCTGAATTCATTGTATTTATCCCAGATATCCTAAGACATCATTTAGATCAGTAATAATCCCAAGGAAAGGGATTATACCTAGCAACAAAGAACAAAGAGAAAGCCAGCTGGCTAGTTAATGGGAATAGCAGCGTCATTTGTGAATAGAAAAAACAGTTGGCAATCCATTTAAAAACAAAAAACACAGCAATGAGTGCTATGGTAGGAAAACCTGAATGGGAATAATATAAAATTCCTTTTTTGATGGTCACAGACTGACTCCTTTATATACAGTGCTAAGTCGCAATCGCCTCCTTTAAATATGGTGCAAAGTCACAACCACTGAAGCACCGAGGAATGGATTCCTCTCCATTTCCAGGAAAAGCCTGTGATACAAAACCAATACAGAGACTCCTTAAACATGTTCTAGACAGAACTCAGACTGAGGACATAATGAAGAAATGCCACGCAGCAAAAATAATTACACATCCTGTCAGTAGCGGTGACAGCCTAAAATCAATTTCTCCTCTAGAACCAGGAGGAAAATACTATTGTTCAGTGGGACCTTCTGACACTTCAAAATGAAGGTGCACTGTAAAAAATAGTATGACAGTTGAGATTCCTCATGAGGTATTGCAGGGCTGTGTTTTGATAATGTCAAACTATTTTGTTTAAAGAGAAATGAGAATGTCTTATATTAACACTGAAGTAACACGAAAGACATAAAGCATTTTAGCACAGAATGGATGGTGGAATACAGAAGTCTCAATGGAATTAACTGAAAGATCAGGAAAATTAAGTGTTTCAACTAATTGAGACAAGCAAATCAGCATTATGTAAGTGACATGAGTAAGCTATTTGCTTCTACAACTTTCCATTGGAAACAGCATCAAAATGTGCCTATGAAATTTATTTTGCTGAAACTGAATTGTTCCAGTTGAAAACACAGCTTTGCCACAATTTTGTTTATTCTTATTTTTACAGATATTATATGGGAGCCAGCTGCTGAAAAAAAGCTCCACTTCTCTATCCATGTATACACAAACTTTTGGAAATGGTTCCTCTTTCAGCTCAGTGTGTAACATGCTGAAAAATCCTGTTTGATGGGACCATATGCAACTTAGATGTATTGTCAGAGATTTAACAGTAGCAATGCCAGTACATATCACTAAAAAACCACACCAGACTGTGGTCTTCCCTAATACAAAAAAGAATTAAGCACAATGTAGCCTACTGTAATGATCTGTTACAACCTCCTAGTTCTTTTATTGACCTGCCAATTCAGGTGAGGCTTTTTACAGACATCCAATGACCCTTCACAGATAAATCCAAGCACCTCACCAACATTCTCAGGCTGTTTTCTTCCTGTAGAGCTTCCAGATACTTTAACATCAGTTGTGTCCTCTTATTTGGAAAAAGACTGTATTTATCAGCTGGGGCAGGTGAGTGTCTGCTAAGCTGAATGAAAATCAAAGTTGCCACCGCTTGGAATTTTAATATCTAGATCACTCCAAGTCTCTTTTAGTTATCAGAAGGTTATCATTTAATCACATGCATTGGTTAAATGTCAATCTTTTAAAGCAGAGCACATTTTAATAACACCAGTATTAAGTCTGTTGGGTTAATGCCCTTATTAGACCAAATATTCTGGCCCACAAATAATTATAGCTAAGCAATTGTGTGAAGATATTGGATACCTACATGGTGACCTGTTTGTGCATATACCCTATCCAAACGAGGTGGTAAACAGCATGATTTGAAGAAGAAAAAAATACAAAGCATGGGAGCCTTGCAGCTACATGCTTGCCCAACATGACCCTGCAGAAATGATGCTGGAAACATGAATCCCATCAGTCCTGGTAGCTACCCCTTCTGAGACACAAGCCCTTATCCAATGTGCCACTCTGATCTTGATGGCAGAAAGGAGTTTTGACACCTCCATTTCTATTCTTTCTAATCTCCATTTCCTGTTGTTTATTTTTTACAAGATCTTTCAGATTTAAAACTGGTTTGATAACTGAAGAACCTTTCCTTTTTATTTATTTATTTATTTTGCCTTTGTGGGATTATTCAACAACTGAATTTGGTGATCGTAACTACTCTTGTCAGGATTTTTTATACGTACCTCCTTTGATAATTCAGTGACATTGTTTTGGGTGTTCTTAGTACTAGTCCTTATAGTTACTTCTGAAATCATTTATCTCTTGTAAACTTGACTTTTGTTTTCATTCTCCTGCCTGTTTCACAGCCAGTCACACTGAAATGATCTCATCAGTCTCCGCAAACTAAGAAAGAAAATTCCATTCCATGTATATTCCACCATCTAGATCATGTATTTCTAAATCACCCTAACCCCTTTGAAAAACATGTGGAAATGTAACTCAGTCACTCTGTTCTGACTAATTTTCCCTTTGGACTTCTCAATTCAGTAGCCACACAGTCTGTGCAACTTCTCATTCTAGCAGCTCCTTTCTCTTTGAACTGATGCCTAAGGATGGGAAAATCAAAATGACAGTCTGATTCCCATCCAATACCTCCCCCCCCAGCAGCCAGCTGACGCATAATTGGGTTGCATGCTGAAACTGTGCCATGAAAGGCAGAGTGGGATGTATCACTGCTGTGACCAGCCCACACAGAAAATAATGCATATTATGTCGTATTTCCATAAACATCAAAAAAGCCTGATCAAATTCCAAATGAACACTGCTTCAAGAGCCTCATTTTTCTCAGCCTAGTACCACACATAAAGCTGTTCCGAGGCTTTCTGGAGCACCAGCTAGGACCAAACCAAGTCCACTTGTGATACAGCTGGCTCCTAAGAGACTCATATACAAAGACATACAATGAGTCCATTCTCCAGATCCAAACTCAGCCATCATCATATGTGATGTATCTGCAGGCAAGAGTTATGCCATGAAATTGAAAGAAAAAAAGAATATGATCATTTGCTGTCTTTTATTCTTTTTTTTTTTTTTCTGCTTAAACATTCCTGAGGCATCTGACCTCTCCACAGATCCTAGAAGATACTGCCAGGAAATACCATCTTCAGAGTCCCTGTAGTGGGACTGGTAGTAATGAAACGATCTCCTTCTAAAGAAGGGCTACTAGGCAGCTACTGGCAAGGACCTCCTTTGGACATGAATAGTGGAGAGAGGAAAGGATCACCCTCACGCTGATGCGACACCAAACACTGTAGCAAACATACCAGCAAGTGATGGTATAGAGTGCCCTCATGGTATCACAGCTCAGACACAGGATGAGGCAGTACATGGAATTTCCTGCAGAGAGAGCAAGGAAACCACAGTATGCGTCCAGAGTCAGCTGTCAGTGCAGACAGAGAACCGCAGACCTTTCATTATCCTGGCAAGGCAGCTGAGGTTCTTCTACAAGTGTTCAAGCACATACTAAAAGCCTTTCGTATTTTACATCCCAAATGCATATATGCAGTCACTCATACACTCCAGTTTTGAGCCCTTGAGTGTACTGTCACAATCTTGCTTTTTCCAGGTAATTCACACTTAAGCCTACAAGAAGCAGATCTCAGTCAGAAACAATACAATTTTGCAGTAACTCCTGCTTTCTTTACACTGAGGAAAATCCTGAGCAGAAACAAAGACCAATAAAAACTTCAAATACCGATGCAACACAAGACAGTAAACAAAACAGTCACACAGTAGAGAATGCAGTAGTAAAGACAACCCACATGTGGTTGCAGTCCATTTTCAAGCAAATTCCCCAGCTGTTCTTAATGGCATCAGTTGGGAACGACCTGATGCGCCAGCCCATCCAAAGTGTATGTAATTAGAATGGTGAGGAAAAGCAACTCAATCTAAAAGTTGGTAAGTCAAGTGTTTGCCCAGTATGCAATGACAACAGCCCAGCTCATAGCTGGGACATGAATGACATTTCCTAGACCCTCTAAACATCCAAATCCTGAGTATAGAGTACAGTAGTTCTGGAGTAATGACAGTATATACATGCAGACACCATGCAATAAATGCACACTTTTCAACCTCCTCCTTCCTGGCAGAATATTCTATCAACAGTGCTGTCCCTTCTATTTTGTTGTAACTATCCACACATCTCCCCTCAGTGAACAGGTCTATACATTAAGGCTTTAACTCACAACAACATCCATATTTGAGAAAGTGTTCTTGTATGTATGTAAATTCAGTGCCTTGGTGTGGTTCAGGTACTGTTTTTATCAGCACTTTCTTCAGTAGCTGGTCTTTAATACTTCTCCCTGGACTGGACATTTGTAAAGTGGTAGGCTGCTAGCCAATTGTTCACCTGTGGGGGACAGCATACCACTGCTTCTCATTATTTTAATACTGTGAATGTCTACAGTAAGGTTATTTTGGGCTCTTGAGACAAAGATAAACATGAATAGGAGAGTGAATTGCATTAGTATCTTCCCTTCTGCTAAGTCAAAAACAGGGGAAAATCAGGAGAGCAATTAACTGGCTGAAACAAATGATGGCAAGTGTATAGGACTCGGGTTTTGTTCACTGGGCCAAACAATAATCTGTGCTACAGCTCTCACCTACCACATTCCTGCAGTAGTGACTTAGTTAGGCACTGTGCGGCAGACAACAAATTTACAGCAGAATCTCATGGAAATGACAGCTGCTCAAAACTCATCAGCAAGGGTTTAAAAGAAACAATACTTCACTTAACTGGAAACACTAATATGGTTTTGTTTTGATTTTCATTAAATGTGCTCAGTTTGCAATGCAAAACTGAAGATTTAAGACTTTCTGGACTTCCTACAGGGAGGAAAATAATTTTTGATAATTTGTTTTACAGAAAACATTTAACAGAAAAACAAATCTGTGAAAACATACACGATTTTTGAGAGTTAAATAATTTCTTAAGCACCTTTGATTAAAATATGCTAAAACTGTACCAATTTAAAAGGTAATGAGCAACATTAGCAGGAAGAATTCAAGCCTTGAAATCAAAGGATTTGCTTGCGTGAGTAATTGATCTACTGTAATAATCTTTTGTCTATAATGAGTATGCCATCCTCTCAGGTTGAAAGAAAATCACCTTCTCTTTAAGACAACATAAAAAGAGACCTGCAATAGGTGCATGATCTGCAATTTGGGTAAGTATGCTGTAAAACAGTAACATTTCTGCTACTGTGGAGAATGTGACACAGTCAAAGGCACTGAAATTGCACACTGTGAAAACAGCCAGACTTACCCCTACCTGCTTCAGCCATCATGGGCTGTAGCAAAAATACATTAGTAGAATGAACACACGAAACACTGTTAGGGGTCACTGTGCACAAAACATAGAAATTGTAGCCAGCAAGTTTTTTTTCTGCCATGTGCCCTTGCATGGCTTTGTTACTGGAGCCCTCCTCCCATACGCCTGATAGTAAGTTTCCTGTCCTGCACAACCACTGTAAGGACAAGTGACTCNTGGGCCAAACAATAATCTGTGCTACAGCTCTCACCTACCACATTCCTGCAGTAGTGACTTAGTTAGGCACTGTGCGGCAGACAACAAATTTACAGCAGTATCTCATGGAAATGACAGCTGCTCAAAACTCATCAGCAAGGGTTTAAAAGAAACAATACTTCACTTAACTGGAAACACTAATATGGTTTTGTTTTGATTTTCATTAAATGTGCTCAGTTTGCAATGCAAAACTGAAGATTTAAGACTTTCTGGACTTCCTACAGGGAGGAAAATAATTTTTGATAATTTGTTTTACAGAAAACATTTAACAGAAAAACAAATCTGTGAAAACATACACGATTTTTGAGAGTTAAATAATTTCTTAAGCACCTTTGATTAAAATATGCTAAAACTGTACCAATTTAAAAGGTAATGAGCAACATTAGCAGGAAGAATTCAAGCCTTGAAATCAAAGGATTTGCTTGCGTGAGTAATTGATCTACTGTAATAATCTTTTGTCTATAATGAGTATGCCATCCTCTCAGGTTGAAAGAAAATCACCTTCTCTTTAAGACAACATAAAAAGAGACCTGCAATAGGTGCATGATCTGCAATTTGGGTAAGTATGCTGTAAAACAGTAACATTTCTGCTACTGTGGAGAATGTGACACAGTCAAAGGCACTGAAATTGCACACTGTGAAAACAGCCAGACTTACCCCTACCTGCTTCAGCCATCATGGGCTGTAGCAAAAATACATTAGTAGAATGAACACACGAAACACTGTTAGGGGTCACTGTGCACAAAACATAGAAATTGTAGCCAGCAAGTTTTTTTTCTGCCATGTGCCCTTGCATGGCTTTGTTACTGGAGCCCTCCTCCCATACGCCTGATAGTAAGTTTCCTGTCCTGCACAACCACTGTAAGGACAAGTGACTCAGAAACTTGAAACTCAGTTATCTCAATAAAGATAGCCTTATAAGACTATAGAAAAAAGAGAGTGTTTGTTTCTTTTTCTACTGCTTGTGTCCTTCAGAATGCATTCTATCTCTTCAAAAGTATTTCACGCAGCCCTTTGTGAAGTAGAACTCCAGACTTTAAAGAACAGCTAAGAGAAAGCAGACACTAAACATGCAGGCAATTCATGCTAAATTTATCAGCATTTTCAAGATCTGCAAGCATTTCAGTTCTTCCAGGTAGAGACTTCAGTACTTACGTCTACTTAGTAACATATTCCCTGCCAATCCACGTTTACGCTCAAAAAATATTTCCATATCTAGTTACAGCGTAGAAAGGTATCTGACTATGCATGAGTGTGACTTAGATGCAGTTCTGTCTGTTATAGAGTAATGGACTTACGAGACTTTTTAGTTCTCCATGCCGTCATTGGTCATCGAAACGTGCTGCTTCATCACAAGACAACTTCTTCTTTGGTTGAGTTTGCCAGTTCTTTTCCTTTCTGCACAGAAGCTGACTAACCAACCTGTTGAACAAACAAAGTAGTAATATAAATAAGAAAACTTATTTCTGCTCAATAACACTGGTCCATCCAGTGACACAGAGCACATCCAGGAGAGGGCCACAAAAGTGATTCCAGGGATGAACACCCCCCCTACGAGGACAGGCTGAGAGAGCTGGGGCTGTTCAGCCTGGAGAAGAGAATGCTCCAGGGAGACCTGAGAGCAGCCTTTCAAGTATCTAAAGGGGGGCTGTAAGAAGGAAGGGGACAGACTCTTTAGCAGAGTCTGTTTTGAGAGTTAAATAATTTCTTAAGCACCTTTGATAATAATTAATTAATTAATTAATAATAATAAATAATTTCTTAAGCATCTTTAGCAGAGTCTGTTGTGGTAGGTCAAGGAGAAATGGTTCTGAGCTGGAAAAGGGGCATTTAGACTGATATAAGGAAGAAGATTTTTACAGTAAGAGTGGTGAAGCACTGGAACAGGTTGCTCAGAGAGGCGGCGGAGGCCCTTCCCCTGGAGACATTCAAGGTCAAGCTGCAGGGGGCTCTGAGCAACCTGTTGTAGCTGTAGGCCTTTGTCTGTTGCAGGGGAATTGGACCACATGCCTTTTAAAGGTCCCTTCAAACTCAAATGACTCTATGATTCTATGATCTCTTAATAAGGGTGATACTGCCTGGAACACGTGACACTATCTTTACTTTCTTACCAGAAGGTACTACAATATAACCATGAGCCTGTGCTCATCCATGAAATTTGGAGGAAGAACAGTCCGAAAAGAAACAGTTTTGTTATTGACTAGACTTCACACAACACCCTTTGTGTCCTTTACATACAGCACACCCCACAATAACAAACAGCCAGACTGAGAGATCTGCCTGCAGACAAGGCTACGCATAAACACCAATCCTTATTGCAGCTTTTCCTATTTTTTTTTTTCCCCCTTCTTTCCTGGAGAGTTTTCCACAGAGCAATCCATTCACCTGTATGGATAATCTAGAACCTGTAAAATCCAGTAACATTCAAGACAGTCTATGCCTGCAACAAACAAACCTTTTGGACCACCCAACTTTTCAAATATTTCATCCATATGAAATTTCTCTGGTAAGGTCTGATTGAAAAGATTTCTATGTAAATGATCATTTATTAAAGTGCTTTCCCAGGACATACAATGTGCTGTAGCATTACAACCTATTTTATCACAGGGTTTGATGCCAAAGAATGACCTCCAGCTCACCAGTCCTAACTTCTCCAGTGCTTCCCCTTCTGATCATCACAAATGATCTCCCACACTCAGTCATGTTCCAGGCTTCACAGCACTAAGATATCTCACCTCTTCCAACAGCTACTCAAACTCCAACCATGAGGCAACGTCAATTAAGGAGTCTACCTACACAACACATTTTACCTCTGCTCACATAATGATATGCTGAGATAGACAGCAACCACCACCAGGCAGTGAAAACACAATACTTAGGTTCGTTGAAATAAATTACCCTACAGTCCCTAATCGTGTACCTATGGAGGAAACAGCTGCTTGCTGGGGTTTTCTTCATGCAGTCTATAACAGCACAGTGGGATTACTTGGCAGAAAGGTGAGCTGAATGCACACTGGAAAGCACTGTGTGGTGTTATTTATCAGGGAATAAAATTAACAGTCACATTGTAATTAAGGGATGAGATGGATTTTTCTCTCTTTGAAGCATTTAAATAAGAACCTTACGTTCCATTCTAAGAGACAGAATCTCTTTCCAAACTACAGGCTGCAATACGGATTTACACGCTCTAATCTATTAGTAACACTGATGATCAGACTAGAATAGTCTTGTTTGGCTTTGAAATCTTGAATATAGTAATAAATAACAGGCTCACATCATGCACGTTCACTGTTAACCTTAATTATTGCCTTCATACACTTCAGCCCTGTGACTCCTTCACTGTCACACTGGAAAGACCAGAAGTTAAATGAGAGTCAGCTTTATAGTTCCTGTAGTACAGTCAAATCCATCAGCAGTTTCTCCACCCATTGGAAACCATTTGCAAGTACACCAAGTACTAAGGAACATCTAGAGAGGCAGAAAAATGGTCCCAGTCATGCAAGGTTTATAGTCTGACAGGAAAACAAAGATGAAGAAGGAGAGTAGGGGGCACTCCTACTCAGCCTGAGAATCAAAGTACAACAAGAGGAGAAGGCTGCCCTGCACTTGAGTCCTTAGGAGTCAAAATCTGAACTACCATGCTATTTTCAAAGCACCAAATCTGCATGGCTAATAAACCTGCAACGATTCCTACTCACAAATCCAGAGCCTCCTGCACAAATGCGTGAGATAATAGTACGCCCTACTCATTGACTTCTCCTCCCTTTCCTATCAGATGAAGTTATAACTGCAAGTGCAGAGCAAGAATGATAAACAATATGCCTTTCATAGTCATTTGGGGGGTAGGGTGGGAAGAAGTTTTTAAGTCTTAAATAAAGGTAGTTTTAAAATAGATTTTACACTGGGACAATAAAACCAAAGAAATTTATAGATATTGATTCTATGTCCTAGGCAGGAAAGGAAGGCAAGAAAAAAAATGTAAAGACGATGACGTCATTCCTGGGAGTAATTCTGATCCATCAGATACAAATCAAAAGAGAAAAACTTAACATATACTTTGAAGAGTAATTGATGAATGGATTAATCCATTAATTCAATCATGGTGTTTTCTATCTTCTTCTGCTATTAAGTTTTCTTCTTTCTCGCCAGCTCTCATTTTGCAAAATTACTTTCTACTCAACTGAAGAATTACCCTTCTGGTTAACTGAGACTTGAGATGCCATGTGACACAGTGAAATATTTCTGAAGTCAGCAAATTCTTTGAATGGTCAAAACCCACAGGAAACTTGTAATTGTAAACAGTAGAAAGTTAATACACAGAACTGCAAGCATTTCAGATTTGCACTGGGAAATCTCACTGACAACACGAAGCCTGATTTGCAGATTCTGGGACACACACGCTGATCTCCATCAAGTTTCCTGAAAAGCCAGGCTTCTAAAGGAGGGTTGTCCCTGGGGAACCATGATCAACATTGCCTGTGATCTGTATTTACTTATGTGGCATGCTTCTCCCATCTCCCCAGCTGCTGCCAGCAAGTAAACACTTCTGAAAAATCACACTACTTTTTAAACCCCGAAGAGTGAAGTTTTAAAATACTTTCTAGGTGTAGAATGGAAGGGAAAAAGTAATATTTAAGAGCAGAAGCCAGAACACATTGTGCTACTCCAAATCACAGCATTGGTTTACTATCAACATCACTCAAAGCAACTAGCTTTGCACGTTCAATTTCCCATCTAATCAAGTACTAGAGTTATCTCCATCTCTTCGGGCTGTTGGAAAACTTTGTAGCTATCAAGCCTAGATTTGGAGTACAAAAACAAGGTTTAAAAGATCTAACCTTCATTAAAGATATCACAGTTAGTACTTATCTATCAGCAGCACTGTAGCTGCAAAATGAAATCTATACCATGAATCTCATTAATACCACACTGCTAACCATTTTTCCTGGCTCATGCTATTTCAGAGCATCCAGCTTTATTACTCTGCAACTTCAGAAAATATATTGCAAGTACTGTGCATCTATATTATGGTTTGTACCATGCAAAATCATTTCCTCCTCCAGATTTTCCCAGTTGTGTGATGTGCACAGCTGCTCATCTTGACATTTGATGGTCTGTTTCCCATAGGATCAAAGTTTGTTTCTCACTAACTGGCTGGGAATGTTGCTACTTTCAGGGGAAACCACACCTAGGAAAACAGAAAGCATCCAAAATACAAATCTACCTGGGCTATATATAAACATAAAAATCACGTATGTGCCTCAAATCAGGAAAAAAAAAGAAAGCATTTAAGATAACCTTAGGCTTTTGTTACATAACAGCTGTTAACAAGAACTGTTGGGAATGACATATCTTTGCTCAGAAGAGAAGTATACAGAACTTGTATTTGAATCTGAATATCAGATAAGCCAATGTCCCTAGCTGCTGGCAATGTGCAGGAGCAACACGATTGCTTAGAAGATGCATTCTAAGTAGTAGCGTTGCTTTTGTTTGTTTCAAAATGTTTATTTTTTGCTGTTATTGTTGTCTATTTATGGGGTTTTTATCTGTGTGGGATTTTTAAAATTTTAAAACACAAATCAGTGTTTATGGAATACTCTGCTACTTGGGAAGAGACACCTCACAAACTACTCAGCGTAAGAGGGTTTAAAATAAAGACATTTGATGCACTGAGCACTTATGAGAGCGGACATTACCTTTGGAGGCAGCCCGCTCTTAGTACATTTACATTTCAAAATAAATCAAGTTTGCTTAAGCTACAGTTAGCATCTATGCATCATGCATTTTTTTCCCCTAAAGTAAGATAAAATGCCATGTACAACAAACTAATGGTTTAGAAAAAGCTTTCACATTAATCACCCAAGTACAAAAATGGTGCCAATCCATTAATCTTGAGTGTGTTACTTTTCCAAGAAGGACAGATAAGTAAACAGCCACAAAATATGGAGGTGCTTAGCTCAAGCAGAATAAACTCTAATACTGGTGAGAAGGAAAATATGAAAGAGGCCATTAAACACATGCTCATACTAATTTATTTACATTTAAAGAACAAGGGGGCCATTTGCTGTAACTAAATGTAAGATAATTAAAAGTGGGAATTACCAATTAGAATCTATATATTAGCAGTAAGTACTTCTAAAAACACTGCAATGCTAAATATGCCAATATTAAAAGACCATTTTTATTTTTGAAGCATTTCTAAGGGTTTCACACAGAATGTATAGTGTACAGCACAGTTCACTGATTTCTCACGACAAAGCAGGCTGAATTTTCCCTTGCATTAAATATCTGGTAACAGGCAGCACAATGCTAAGCAGCACTGCTTGCTCTCACTCTGCATTGACCTAAACGTATATGTGAACGTGTCCAGTAAATTTTACAATTGTATGCACAGGTTGAGCATAACCTCTGTCAGCAACTACATTAATGCAACAAGAACCCATTAAACAACTACAGCACGCTCACAGAAGCAGACAGGATGAGTGGTTGTGGTCTGATTCTGAAAAATATGAGTCCCCTCTCTTCTGCATCCAGTTTCTCCAGTAAGTTCTACCTCTCTATTCCATGGATCTCTCCATATATTCCCAAACACCAGGGGACATTGTCAATGTAAAAATAAATGTGTTCCTTTGAAACCAAACTACTCAAAGACCCAGCTCCTGGCATGTGCAGGGTCAGCTCTGCTTTTTAGCTATAGCCACCAGACTGATAAGAAAATCATCCTCCCTTGAGATAGTAAGCAAAGTCAAGTCACTTTTTTAATTAAATGGGGTCTCCTGTTCTTGCAGGAAGAGTACAGATAAAGGAGCACCAGGTGTTGACTCCTTTTTGCACTAATACATCCACGTGTACTTTCCATTAGCAAAAAACAGTTTTACACACATATATACCAAGAAGATCCTCATAAAATCTATTGAAAGGAGAACAGAAGTTATGAATGAATGGGAACCCTAAATACAATGAAGCACGTGTATAATTGACAAGCAACATAATATGCCTGCAGACAAAGAAACACTTATATCAGCCGTAGGTAAAAGCAAGTGAATACAATATATTACTAATTCCTATTTACACATTTCATACCTCGATTCCCTGTAGACCTGTCCAGAAAAGCACTCCAAATTCATTTCTGTTAGTAATCCCATTTGCTGCTATTTACAACAGGTTCTAGGTCTTTGCAAAACAACATAACTGCAAATATTGCAAGGTCTTTCTCCTTCAGACAATGGAAATATCATCCATATAGATCTCCTGGCTGCCAGTCTTCACATGACACAGACGAATATGAAAAAGCTGATGTAGGTCAAGGAAAAACACTTATAAAGAACAGTAGGAACTATGAGTAGGGAAAATTATCTTACTTTACTACTGTTAATGACTTTATAAAACTTTACTCTGTATGCTTTCAGTTTGCATACAAGTCTTCCCCTAAGCTTTACAAGCACTATGTGTTCAAATTCCTCTATGCCCCTTTTTGAGACCTCATATTTCTTCTCCTTAGCTCTCAACTCCATTTATTTCCTTACAAACCAACTCATGACGACATTTGGTCGTGAATGTAATGCTCTAGTTAGCAACTAAGAAACTTGTTATCTAACATTTATTATGAATACTCTTCACTCAGCAGGCAATGGACTATACAGACATTTCACTGAGAGATAAATTGAAGCAAATAATTTTAGGTATTTTTTATCCACTTGAAGTAGTCAATCTGAATTGAATGCAACAGAATGATTTTCATGGCGACAGCTGTAGCGAAAAAGGCCCCTATAAAAGATAAGTCTGTATATAAAAAATTAGTTAATAGAAAATGCTGCTTGTGGAGAGAAGGGAATACATATTACTCTATAAATGCTAGGTGGAACAGTAAAGCTCTTGTCATGCCAGCGAAATTGCTGCTGGTCAGATTCACTGTATGTGAGGCCCTAGCACCATCTGAAACATCTTCAATAGTGGAAAAAAAGGAAGGAAAACTAAACTAGGCAGCTTATAGGGTAATATGTAGTGTCAACAGAAATTCGGTCCCTCAATGCATATTGAAAACAAGGTGCTAGTTTTTTGAAAATCATACTAAGTATATATCTGCTTCCCAGGGGACCCATACACACTGTTGTGCCTAGCCCTTCAGAAGGCATGTAGTGTTCCTAAATCCATTAAGGACTCCTGAAAATCGCAGAGTATTTCTAAATTGCCATCTTTGTAACAGATTTTCGAGAGGGAGCTCTGAGTCAAAACAACTTCTGCTAGAAGTGCCAAAAGAAAAACATTACGATGATGCATGGAGCATTAATTGCACTGCAAAAAGAAGCAAAATAATGGAATCACACTGTAATGATTTCCAAAACTATTAACTTTGTTAATGAGTGATTAAAAATTTAGTCCCTGAACTGATTAAGTGAGAAAAAAACAATCATTAAAACTTTATCCAAAAAGCTTTTAATCCAGCTGTCTTCTGAAATGTATGGACAATGAGTATGCTTGGTTTTAAACTACAAAACTTTGAAATTGGACTAAAAAAAAAGTTTGATGGTCGGGCTAGATGATCTTAGAGGTCTTTTCCAACCTTATTGTTTCTATGAAATCCCTGTAGAAAAGGATGGCATTATTTAATTTTCCAGGAACAACATTGTCATCTTCATGGATTTGGTGTTTGGGTGTAGATAAAGGACAGTAGTTGGTCAACTCCTTGCTAACAGCCTTGCCAGCTCCCATGATTTCACTACAAACCCAGAAGCTCTTCATGCTGAAGTTATGGCTTCTGAAGCCCTCTGTTACATGAAGGAAATTCCCAGCTTTCCTTTCATTCATCAGTGACACACTTTTCAGTTGGCAGAAGAGAGCTTGAAAATGGAAACTGAAGAAATATCCAAGACAAACACATACTGGAATATTGAAGTTTTAAGGCCATCTCGTGACTAGAAGGATCTTTGCACACAATTTCACTACTTCAGCAAGTAGCAAACTGTTCTGAAGTTATCTATGAATATGCAATTACTGTATTAACACCAGGTGCTAATGTATTTTAAATTAGCACATTTTCCTTTGAAATGCAGTGAATTAACAAACAGTGGTATCATAACAAAAGTCAGTAGGGACTAAAGAGGTTTCTCAAGAGCACACCAAAGGGAAGACAGCACAGCTTCTGACACACTGACTTCCACCACATTACCAGTTCTGTTTTGCTACAGTTTAGGACCCCACATCAAAAGTCCTTCTAGACTTTCTCCACAGATAGAGATGGGAGCATCTGCCAGATTTCTCTAGCTAGACAGGTCGGAAGAGATGATTTGGAAGAAGAAAAACGAAGAGACTTTTCAAATCAGGGAATGCTAACAACAAAGAAAACTTATGGTCATCCTTAGTTTGTTTTACTGTTTCAGCACAAGTGAGAAGATGAAAATACAAGACAGCAAGAATACCATTTCAGGCATCAGTGTCGACTCATTAAAACCTTGCTAACCTCCACCACTCTGGTACACTTTTAAACTGGTTCTCTTAGGATCTTCTATAAGAAAAAGAGCAGTTGTCAATGAAGCCTCTGGGAACATGAGCTGAGAAATATATATATACACACACACCCCAAAGCTTACAAATATATATAAGCTTTGGTATAGAAAGCATGAAATACTAAAAGCTAGCATAGTTTTACATATCAGTTTCAGAAAAGGATTGAGAAAACTCAAGAAGACTACAAGAATCTCTCATGATATTCAGTGTGCCCCAGGAATTCTTCCAAACCAAACTGGTTTGGTTCTATGTATTTTCTAATAAAAAAACAAAACAAAACAAAACAAACAAACAAACAAAAAAAACACAAAAAATCACACTAGAAAAATACAGAGGAAAACATGCAAAAGACAGCAAGAATCTCATGCCATGGCGGGTAGTATGAAATGGAAGGAGTACTCCAGTTACCTGAAGATCATGTTACACTGAGGAGCTGCCTTAATCATTCTGACAAATTGATAAAATATATACTCATCTCAGCAGCTTAGGTCAAAGATGAAGAAAATAAACATTGTGCTAAAGATTTTTCTGGTTAGGTTATCAATGGGGCAGATGAAGAAAGACCCACCATCTTGGATGTTGGTTCTAAGGGCTTGAGTATTTACAGCCAGGAGAGGAAGGCTTAAGACCTCCTGCTGCCATTGTCTTTTAGGACCAAAACAGTTTTCCTCAGATAGGTTCTGGATACGTTCATCTCACGGGTGAGAGTATATGACTTCAGTGAATAAATCCACTAATTTTTAGTCTTTCTGTAGAAGTCCTTAGAGACAGGTATCCTCACAAACCCTACTTTAGTATTTTAGATCCTTTTTTAGGAATTTCATACTATGAGCAGATTGGAAAGGTTTCTAAGCCTCTTCATGATAACCTCCATCCACTCCTCTCCAAACCTTAGAGGACTGCAGCTCTCAGAGATGCACACGCTTCCCAGTGTACCAGCAGTTTTCCAGCTGCTGAGCTGCTTTGTGGAGATGTCTGACAATACATGGACAAATGTTTAAGAACACTGAAAGAGACACTTGTCCAAAACTGCCAACAAGCACTAGAAACACAGCAGAAATCACGCTAATGAATCATAATTAAGTAATACCTTCTTCAGTTTCCATGTTTTTCAACATATTCTATTTTCCCTCATAGTATTTTAATACCTCTGTGTTATTCTCATTTTCAGTGCACGAGCTGCTCTTGTCAACAACAGCATGGGTGATCCTGGAAGATGCTCAGAGCAGGTGCCAAGATCCTGGGTACTTCTAGTTTGCATCGACACCACATAGGAACCCAAGCAAGATGAGCATGATGTAGGATGAGGCTCAAAAAATATTTTGGAAATAGGTATTTCTCCTCTGGTATCCAGCAGGGACAACATACCATCAGCTAGCACACTTATTTTTCTATTACTCTGAGAGCAGCTTCATCCTTCTTTATCTTCCTCTAATTGCCTTCACAGGATTTCATAATCTGGTCAAAGTGAAGCAGATTTTAAAAATATATGCTTTCACATCTACATATACTATTTAATTGTTGACAAGCCTCAAACTGTGGAAGAAAGGCTGCTTGCTCTGGACCATTTCAAAACATGAAAAATGCTGTTTCCCAATTACAGTGTTCTGAGTTTTCTGCAGATGAAGGGTAATCACAAGATTAAAGTCTTCTACTGGAAACCAAGATTCCACTGTCTTAGGGTTGCGTTTGCAACTCCATGGGAGAGAGACTCTACTCCCGTCTCCATCGGTCAATCCAGCAACATCAAAATAATATTCTCTTTCTCTCAGTACTTTTGTCATATCTGCTCAGGTTAGCACATCACCTAGGATGGAAATGTCTCACACCGTGAGTACAAAGCAATGCAGCATCACAAGATACCAAATCCTTGGCTTGGCTGTTGACCTCAAACTGCTAGTACAAAGTACAAAGAACAGGAATTAATGGTCAGATCTTAATAACTTTTGAAAACTGATTTGGCTGTATCAGTGCTAAAAAAAAAAAATAAATGACAAAAAAAGCCCTACTGCATCTTCATTAGAATAAGTTAGCTCATCATCCAATATACTCTTCCTAAAAATTTCATTACAAATTCCAAAGTAATTTTTTTGCTTTCCACTATGAAGGCTGCTTCATTAGCCTCAACATAAACAGAACCTCAGACCATGTGCCCAAAATATAGTCCAGTTGGACTTTCCTTTTTAAACACGCAAAACACATGTCCCAAGAGGTCAAAATGACGATTACAAAATCACAGAGGAGATGGAAGTAAATGACAGTTGCTTTGATCTGAGCTGGAAAGCTGAACATTGTCTTTCTGCATTAAAATTCATCCTTCCCAAATCTCCATACAACATTTCAGTTTGGTTTTAGCATAGTTTTAACCTTCAATAATGGAAACTATTCCCACTTCCTAAACAATCTCAATACATGATTTCTGAACAATCAAAATATTTCTCCTCTGAAAATGCCACCTCTATTTCAGCATTTTTAAGCAAAAACAAAAGGGCAAGAGAAGAATAAATTATCTGCAGATTCAGGCTGAGTTCAGTTGGTAGTTACAGTTAACAAAAAAAAAAACATTTTTTCATGAGATAAACTGTTCAGCTTAAGCACTGCACACATATCTGCTGTGAACACTTTAATGTGCTGCTTCTTCATTGGGTTTTTGAAGGAGTTATTGAGTTTCCTTATTGATTTTTAGTGAGTGAAACAGTAGTATTTGTTGGGATCTTGACGGAGCTAATTGATAAGTTCTTGGTAATAAACAATAGCAATAGCGAAAACATAAATGAAACAATCAATGCAAGTCAGAGCCAAAAAAAAAAAAAGCCTTCAAAAGCTTGTGAAATAGTATCATTATCATTATAAGCCAAGTGCTGCTGCAGAAACCCTTGAGAGCTGCCAGAGTAATGAGTGCTACTAGAAATCTAATGACAGCATACTGAGTAATTAACATGTTACGTGAATTTCTGATACATCTAAGGATGCATGTTTATTTTAGCTTGCTAGGCAAGATCAACTGAAATAAACTATTTATAATTTACTCAGTATGGAGTTTTTGCTTCCTACAGATTACTTATAGCTTAAAATCAAAGATGTGATTACTGATGTATACTTTCCATTCACAGTTAAATCAGCAGCTTTCACCTTGAGAATCAAACTGAAGACCATAGCTTGTTCTTCTACTGCAAACTATTAAAAACTACTGACCTAATTTGTGACAGGCATAATACCATATAAACGTGTACTCTATTAGCGTATTACTTTTTAAGTCATGCCTGATGCAACCTTAACCAATTTGATCAACAAGCAAAAAAGTTCAAGTCCAAGGGGAAAACAATCACTTCGTTCAAATATGATACAGACGTAACATAGCTGTTCAGTTGACTAAATAGAGTACTTCCTCCTCTCCCTCTTCAATACACACTTACTTTTGGATATTTATGACCATCATTTAATTTGCTGCAGGTGACAGTTCAGAATCTTAATCCATAAGGTCAAGGACAGGTTGATCCTTGTGGGTTCCTTCCAGCTTGGGATATTCTATGATTCCATAATGAAGTTAGTATGGAGCATGCCAAGAAGACATAGAGTATGTCCCTTCCACGCTACTGGATAACAAGATTTAATTGTGAAAAAGATGTGGACAAATGCCTACAAATGTCCCAGTCTCTCCCTGTCGACAAAGCTCTTCCATCTCTGTCCATTTGTGTGCATGGAATACACTTTGACTTGATAAATCAAGGTACAGAGTAAGATGGAAATTCATGCAAGCATGCACAGCAGTCTGGTGCAATGCACACTAATATCCTTAAATTTCCTTCAAGAAAGACAGCGAGGGGATTGCAGACTATGCTGAAACCATCCAAACCACCAACACAGGTCCATGCAGTCTGAGTATGGAGACGGGGTGCTCTGGAAGGAAGATTCCCTCGTAAGATCTGTTGGATATCTTGCTATGTCAGATCCCTGTTCACCACCTGTTTTGAGACAAGAGGGCCCAGAACTGCACTATGGGAAAAAGAAGACTTAAAGATGCAGAAGAAAAAGGGGTACAAATGAGGAAGGCTTGAAGACTTAGACATGTTCCAGTGCTGTAGTGGGTTAGCAAAGATATTCCCTTGGGTCTTTGTTCTTCACAGACTCACTATTATTCTGCTTGACAGAAAAAGAGCTGAGTATCTTCATTCAAAAGCAAATTTCTTATGTGATAAATGCTCTTGCTCAGTTTCTCACTCAGAGCCTGTACTACTGTACATCTACATGATTCAGGTAAAACACAGCTTCCTGACAGCAAATTTGCATATATTTCAGATGCAGCTGGAACTACCATTTCAGCTTCATCAAGACAAGCCAACTAGAAGTTATACTGATTCCAGTCACTTGTACAAATGTAATCTGGGTTTCTGATCAACACAGGAGCCCAAGCATCATACCTGCACCTTCCTCTAGTAAGCAAAGTACATACAAAAATGTTGCTTCACTCCAGAGATATATGAAGTGCTCAGTATGTTTCAAGTCTCCATACAGTAATTGCTCAAGAAGTCCCTTGGGTGGTGGCACTGAACATTAAGGAGCATAAAGATGTTTTTGTTTTACCCCCAGTGAAGGCTTCAACCTGAAATGAAACAAGATTAGATGTGACTACAGGTAGAGTTGTTTTTTAATGCAGCTGTTCAGTGATTTGCACACTAGGTGAGACTTCCAGGTTTTTGGAAATACTCTTAATATGATTTACTGACTTGCAGGGAGGAGGAGAATCACTGCTGTAACTATGGCAATAAGATTATTGCTGGTGCAGAAGATCTAACCTTTCCCAACACTTCAGCAACTTTCATGCATGATGCCAATTACACAAATTCTTTGTGATTCCTCCAGTATTCAGTGCAGAGGCTCAGCCTCTAACAAACAAGATTCACTTAAAATTCTGTGACATAACCATTGTTGTAAAGGATGTCGAACAAATATGATCATTATTCTCCCATGCTGTATATCACTTTCAATTTTAGCATCACCTTGTGGGATGTAGTGATTGAAGGCTGAATGAGATGCATATCTACATTGTAGTGCACCAGAGCATACCCTTCCAGAGGACCCTATACATATCTTCATGACGCTGGGGGAAAGATAGCTCCCAAAGAGTTCTGAATCACTCAGAAACCTGGTCTCTTTATTTTGAGCGCAGACCTTTTTAAACAATCATTCCTGACACAGCTTCTGAAGGTGTCTGAAAGCCAGGACTACAAGGTATTTGTTAATCCCATGGTCACATGCTCCTCCAGGCTTAAAAAGTCTAGGTGCATGTTCAATTTTTTCTGCCACTAATGCGTTCAGTGATACTCTTTTGACAGTTCCTTGGTGTGAAACAGAAAGCACATGCAAATATCTCTAAAGGCTTATAGCTAAAACGGAGGAGCTCTTTCCATTACAAACAGCCAATGGCCAGAACTGAAAGGTTTCATGGGAACATTTCACTGCTGATGAAGGATGAACCCTTGCCTTTCTCCCTGCCTGTCTGGCCTGGTTTACCAGGTCCTCAGCAGTCCTCCTGTGAGCTATCAGACTCCTCAGTTCTCAGAACTTGGAATACACAGAAGATTTTCAAGGACCACAGATATCGATTGTGTTTCTGCTCACCCTGGTCACCTGCTTTCAACGAGGAAGCCAGTGTCCCATTGCCCTTTGGTTTTTGTAAAAGCAGGCCATGGCCCCAGACCTTACAATGGTAACTCCAGCCACTTCTTTTTCTATTTCAACAGTTGCCTCCAATTTCTGTTCAGAGCCCATTCCAGTATTTCATTTGGAGTTTTGGAGTTTTACAGATAAAATAAAAGAGGTGAAAGAGCACAGGAAGCTCTCCTCTGCCTGTACATCAGCTTTCTGCTGCAGCTTTAAGACAAACACCACCAGTTATTTTTTCCAGTTCTGCCCAAAGCTGTTGTATCACCTTCTTGTACTCTTAAGTACCCTTTGTACATCATCTCAAAAGCAGATGCCTTTCAGCCACAAGCTAAGCAAAATATTTTTTTCTCAAAAATACCCTGAGACTACTAAGAAAGCTAAATAATCAAGATTTACAGAACGCTTTGATGCTAAGATGCTAATCATCAGATGAAAGATGCTGTAGGAATAGGAATATAATAAATCAGAAATAACCTTTGGAAAAAAAAAAGAAAAAAATTCACACTTTTGAGTGATGTAATTTCTCCCAAGTCTCTACGGATAGAATTTATGCAAGGGCAGGACACCGTAGATGGGGCAAAGTGGGGCAAAGACAATGGCACTGTAATCACTGCAAGAAGTTATGAATAGCAGAGGCAGCAACAAGTTAACATAAAACCAAGTCCCATTGTTTCACTATTCCAAAAGATGATAACAGAACTCCTTAAGACATTTTCAAGCAAAAGAGGATTAGGATGATGTAGGTGCCATGATTTAGTTGTAGAAAGGAAACTCAGCTCTCATCAGGCTTATCAGCATTACTGAACCAATATCTGCGTGGAGCAAGGTAGACTGTACTACCATCAAAGCTAGCAGAATTACTGTGTTGAAGTCAGGAGAAAAATTGTCCCCAGAACTGAGTGGAACCGCTTGCAAACACATCCTATAATTCCGTACATTGAATAAAATAAACACTGTGTTTACTGTAAATCTCCAGCAACAACTTCATTACAAGTCTTGTCCTGGCAATTTCAACAGTTGTTCTCATTTACAATCACATACATTCCCTTTTAGAGCAGGTTTTTCCACTTTTTGTGCAAAAGTTCTCTAGTGCAGGCAGACTTACTGGATGTTGTGGTTTTTTGTTTTCTTTTAGTGAAGTTTTTCTGCTTGGTACTGTTTGACATGCAGAGAGCTGTTCATAATCCCAAAGCTCAACAATTACATAAATTTTAAACTAAAGGTTGGAGCCATACATTCTCTCCAGTATTTCCTGCACCTAAAGAAACTCAGTAATCAACAAAAGTAAAACACTAATGATATTTCATGACTATTTTATTTTCTTGCCACACATGTAGCAGTGACATACAGAGGTAAACAAGTGCCTGCTTCTCAGATTTCATTTTGAGCACAGAAATCACTGTAGGGCACACTATAAAATTTGTTTTTTGACATATGCTCCACAATCAACAGTTAATTCTCAGCTGAGCAATTGATACAAGGTGCTGTGCTTTAGCTTTTTTTCCGACTCCTCTTGCATTTTTTTCATGCTATTTGACTGCAATTAAGCCATGACCAAATTCACTAGCTCTAAGCAGGGTACCTTACCTTGAACTCAGCAGCACTTTGCCTTGTGGTCTTCAATGAGAGCTCCCATATTTTTCTATGAAGTGTGAGTCCCTCTATAAAGCACAGACACTATTGCTGTAACGTGGTCACTTATTTCAATCAGGTCCTTGGATATTTCTGTCTAAGGAGTCTTGCTAAAGGTGCACAGCTCAGATGGATAGGTTGCCCAGCCCTAGTGAGAGTTCTGCAGACAACCAGTGTGAAAGTCATACCCAACTACCACACTAACTGTTCTCCCTTTACCACTACAAGCACATAAATCAATATATTTCTATTTTTCTATTTCTGTATTCCATTCTATAATTCTATAATTTCCTTTAAGAAGTCCAGGGGTGCTCCATATCTGAAATCCACTGAGCCCACACCAAAGATTCCTCTACAGATGCCACAATTAAGTCAACGTAAGTACTTTAAGTAAGTCTTAGAAGGAACGATCACCAAGAGTAGCAAAGAGGTGTTCCTACTGCCTACATTTAACACTATAGCCAGCAGCCTCACTCCTGGACTCAACACCAAAGGAGATAAGAGAAAGAGAAATGATTTCAAGTTAAAAGATAAAAGATTTAAGTTGGATATAAGGAAGAAGTTCTTTACTGTAAGAGTGGTGAGGAAGAGGTTGCCCAGAAAGGTGGTGAATGCCTCATCCCTGGAGACATTCAAGGTCAGTCTGGACAGGGCTCCAAGAAGCCTGATTTGGCTGCAGGTGCCTCTGTTCATTGCAGGAGAGTTGGATCACATGAACTGTTAGGGCCTCTTCCAACTCAAACAATTCTATGATGCGTGGATGGTATGACAGTGCCACGACTACAACAAGATTGAACAACACTTCATCTTGTGTCTGTATGTTCAAATGCCATAGCAGATGACTAAGAAAACCAGAAAAGAAGCAAAATCAACAACAATAAAAATCAACATTGCCTCACATACAATCATTAAAACTCCACAGACCAAACTGCAGTATGTCAAAATCACATCAAGTTTGTTGACTGCTGCAGCAGAAGTTTCCGATTAAGAAACACACAAACACACTTTGACTGAGGAGGATCTATTCTTCTTTGTGATTGATTTTGCCCTTTTTGGTTGAAGTAAGATAAGTCTAGCTTTTTAGCTAGCTACTACACCAGAAAATGAATACTCCTTCCGCTGCTATTATAATCCCCGTGACCTGTAGCCAATATTTCTCTACGGGATGCTATAAAGAAACGCTACAAAACACTGCAGTCATGTGATGTTATGGAGAGTTGTGAGACTTTATTCCTGTTTTTCCTATTTGTGCAAGTGGAACAACCTCTGCCACCAAGAATGAAGACGCTTCTCTACCAGGGAGAACAGCTACAACGGATGGTACAGGTTCACACTTTTTATCTATTTGTCAAGGCATTATCTTCTCCATGCTTTGTACAGAACAGCAAGGAAAGACCATTTTCACTATAAAACAGATATTTTACAAATTTACCGTGCCCTTAACAATTTGATGTTTCAGAGCCTCTACACAGACATAAAATGGTGAGCTGTGATGTTTCTTTCTGAATCCTTCCAGTTGAAGCGCCCGCTCCTTAGATCAGTATCTGGCTTTGCAGGACAGTACTTCCCCTACTCCCTTAATATGCATTCAGAAGCATGCAAACATAACTGCTCTCTTGTTGATTTGCGTTTTGTTTTATAAATGCCATGGAAAGTTCACACAAATTTCATGAGGTGGAATAAACAAAACAACCAAACAAAAAAAAAACAACAACAACCAAGCACTGAAGCGTTCTTTTGCTCCCTGACTCACACTTACTGGTTTGTTAGGAAAATACTGCCTTTGCAGATGTCAACACGCCTTTAGAATCCAGAGCAGTGACATGAGCAGTAGAAAGGAGGAACAGTTTTGTTGCATGCGCTTCTATCTTTTGCACATTTTCTGAAGCACATCACTTACAACTGCCAGCAAGAAGAAAGGCCTTGTGAACTTTTTGGAAGTTAATTGCTTAGCAGTAGACTACACATTTTCGTTAGCCTCAGCCATAAGTAACTTAATATTGGAGTTGTTTGGTTTAGAGAAGAGAAAGCTCCAAGGAGACCTTATAGTAGCCTTCCAGTACTTAAAAGGAGCCTACAGAAAAGCTAGGGACAGATACTAGTGAGGAACGTAGTGACAGGACAAGGATAAATAACTTTAAAACTAAAAGAGATTAGGTTTTAATTTGATAGAATGAAAAAAATTCTTTACTATGAGGGTGGTGAGGCACTGCACAGGCTGCCCAGAGAGGCTGTGGGTGTCCTGCCCCTGAAGGTGTTCAAGGTCAGGATGGAGTCCTGAGTAGCCTGACCTGGTGTGTGGCAACCAGCACATGGCAGAGAGTTGGGACTGGGTGTGCTTTAATATCACTTCCAACTCCAATCATTCTATGATTTTATGATAATATTGGGGCAGAGAATGAATTGTTTTAATTATGGCACAAGAGATTAAATCTCCTCTCTGACAAAAGAGCATTAAGGGATCTTGGGCATTCCTTGTGACTTATGCATCAGCAGTATCCTAAGGAAGGTTGGGTATTTCTTGACATCTGCCTGCCCTAAGTATACACAGCTTAAAGAGAAAGGCTGTTTTTAATCATTAACACCTCAGACACTCTCACACCAAAAAACTGTTCTCAATTGAGATCTTAAAGCATTACTATAAAAATGTGAGGCAGGAAAACAGGTAGTGCAAAGAATTGGTTAAAAGTTTCCAAATGTTACATTTTTTTTTCTTCTAGCATTCTCCAGTATCAAGTCTTTTGACAGAAACAAGATGGTATTTCTGCCTGAAATTGTCTTCTGCCTGAAGTTAAAGGTGATAAAGCATTAATGTATGCAAATATACAGCTTACAGTTTGTTCAATAGGAAATCGAGTAGAGAAGAGTATGTAGGCTAAATGTCACTAAAACATATAAAACTCTATGTGGCTGTATAAAATCCTTCATCATACTAGAAATAGGAACACGTGAGGTATAAAAAAGAGTGAATACGCAACTGTTCTATTCCCAGATATCTCACAATGGGCAGGTGTGACACGAGGCATGCATGGAGACAACCCTTCCGTAAAAAGCCAGCTTTCCAGAGCCAGCTTGAACATATGAAAAACAACTAAAACTTCCGGCAAGATTTCCTTGTTTTGCAGGAACTATTTACTTTGCCAAGTTTGTTGTACTTTGCACTGTTTTGACCTAGTCTTCCCAATTCCTGATCATCAGTGTAGGCTCAGGTTTGCTCACTGCTTGTAGCACAAACAGCACCGTGAATGTTACAGTACAGCAGATGCAGCAAGCCCCAAAGGACTACAGCAGGTGCAAGGAATATGTGAATTCCAGTCTCGGATTATCACTTCCATGCCACCACCTTGGGCTTTGCTTTTTCTCTCAGCACGTACCTGTTGAAGAAATTGGACTTGTTTTTCCTCTCATCAGGCTATCTCACAATTTCCTACTCCAATCAGCATCTCATCTGTAAAGCTTTACCAGCTTCATGTATACATGCAAGACACAGAATTTGAAAGTCTAGAAGAGCCAACACGTATTCTGATTACTGATAAACGGGGGTGAAAAATTATATATATATATTTGTCTGTCACACCATGAAAAATAATTAAAAAAGTCATTTTGTGGTTATTCAAATATGTAAGGTTAAGTAATGCTGTGCACAGTAATCTAATTGTTTCATTTGAACCTGTTCTGGAAGAAAATTAAGTTTCAGAATAGAATGCATATAATTGATATGAAATGGACCAAAGTTTTATAGTGTTACTGTATCATTTCACAATGGGGAACAGAAGAGAACTGCTGCTCACCTTACGTGTGGCCATGCTGATTCTCACTGTCTTGCTTTGAGTCCTTCATGCCCATGCAGTACTGACAGCACAGCTCACTACCCACAGTTCCCTGCTCCAGACCAATTCAACTTTCACCAAACAACTGTTTTACCCATTTGCATCACTCATTTTGTTGAAAACATGAAGGCAGGGCTGCATTTGCTGAACAGAAGAATTCCTTTAGTAAGGATATCAACCTCATTTTTGTTTTTAAAAGTGTGGTTAAAAAAACAGTAACAACACAACCAAGCCAAAACAACTCTGCCAGCTCCAACATTAATTTTTGATCAAAAATTCATTTCAGAATTCTTTTCATTCTTTTATTCCATTTGGAACAATTTCAAACAACAGAACAGCCTACATAAAATCTACACCTGAAGTCTTTTTAATATAAGCAGAGAAATAGCAGTAAAACAAGAATATATCCATATTTAAGTTTTAGACAAAATAGGGACGAAACACTTGTATTTGAGTTAATGAGCATTTCTGTTCTTAGAGTGATCTTCAAGTTTTATTCTGGGGATCACAGTTGGAGAGTTATAAATCATGATAACAGTGAAATTCAGACAGTATTTGGCCTTTCTCGTAAAGTTCTACCTATTGCTCTCGAGGTAACAGTGGGATGGATAGAGATTTTGCATAAAGAATAAGTTGGTATATAATGAAAATTGCAATTATTGTTGTATATGATTACAATTGAAGAAAAAAAACCAAACAACCATGATCTCTAATGGCATGAAGTCCAGAAAATCCATCTCTCCTCCCCCTCATTCAAAAATAAAACAAAACCCCACCATAAAAATCAACAATCCAAAGATTATAAGCTTATCTTATGTACATAATGATTTTGAAGGAGGTGACATCTGTATGATACACTTCCTTTTTTTTCACTAAACAAAATGCCAAATCGCAGACATCATGTACCTTAGCATCTTTGTCTTATTAATCCACATAGCCACCAGATGGAGCTGAGGTTCTGCTTTACACAAAGGGGGGAAAAGTTAATTTCTGACAGGATTTCAGTGAACAATATGTGTAAAATACACAATGCATATAGATGCACACCACATAGTATTAACTGGGTGTATTGAAACTGAGAAGAGCTGTAGGAACCAGTAAAACAAGTCGACCATTTTCTCTTCTGTATACTTTCCTGGTGTATAATGAATTAGATTTTCTTAACTGTGGCTTCAATACGAGCCACTAATACTCAAAATGTTAAGACTGCAGTCCTGTTGATGCCTTACACTTCTTCCAAATATAATTAAAATTAGCCAGTAAAAAGCTGTTAGACTACACAGACATATATATTCATGTGCGGACAGAAGAATTATTTAAACCCTACCAGCTGCCTTAGTGACTAAGATGTGAAATATTTTAGTAATCTAAGCACCAAAACCTGAACTTTTGCTCCACAGTACTTTGCCTATTTGAAAGTACATACCTTTCCCTGCATACATACACACACATACCTTTATAGCAAGTAAAAATTCACTGCAAAACAAACAGCTTCTAAGAATGCTGTACTGCTTCCTCCACACATTCATGCCATGTGCCAGAAAGACCCAAACTAAATTACCAGGACAACAGTAAGTGATTCAGTCAAAAGGCATATATATGCCAACTCAATTTAAAATGACTTGTTAACATTTTCTTCCACTGTTTTAATGAAGTTGGCTTGAATCCCTGGAGTTTAAGGTTGTTAGAACACAAATATGTCAGACTTATTATATATATGCTTGTTGTTAGCACCTACTACAAGATATATGGCCTGAATTAGTACTACAGTAGACATGGGAAAACTTGACAGCAATTACTGCTCCTTTCCACTGCACAGTTTACATTGGAAAAAGCAGTTCTTTTCTGAATGGATTTTTACCCCAACAGAAAAAGATTTGTGGGTAGGAGCAAAAGACTGCAGTCTATGTGATGTTGCACAACTTTGCCACTGCCAGAAACAGAGTGCCTGATGAGGACTGCTGGTAAAATGGCAAACTTCTAGTTTCATCAAAGGCTTTGAGATTTCAAAATCTGAATTAATTAAGATGCAGAACTAAATACAACATTTTCATAGAAGTAGAATTGGTTTGGACTGATCTAAACATCGTGCTGTAAAATTACTCAGACTGTATTTGTAATTTTAAGATGATGCCATTAAATAAGGGATTTTCTAGAATCCAAATGAGATTGATATTGTTTAAGCTTTTCTTCCTCTCCTTCAGAAATACCAGACTATAAATCAATTTGCTTTCAGGAAGCATTCAGACTGCAACAATGAAAATAAAGGCATTGATTCCACCAGTATTTCTCCAGATGACTTCATCCTATGGTCCAAGTTCAGCCACCGAGCCATCAAAACTCATTTAATACAGTGATAATTACATTTTACAAGACTGAAAAAACCTGCCCAGACATACTTCCATTGCTCCAGTTGATGTGAATGCCAACATTCACCATTCAAGTGCACAGGGTTTGCCACCCACGTCCCCTTCTCTCAGACATGTGAAGGTTCACTCTGATCATCTCACTCATATTCCATACTTCCTTTGCAGTAGCTGCTATTTTTCTTAAATGCTTTGCCTGCAAAGCCTTTCCCCATCATTCACCCAGAACTTCACATCCAGACAGACCTGCTGCTCCTGGAGCTGGTGCTGGAGAAACAACAGAAGTGCTGCTGATTGCAAAGGAGGGATGAAACTGCACACAGTGACTGGCAAGATGTAAAGCATCCAGCAGGGAACAGCATCCCCTGGGCAATCTTTCTCTCCTTAGGCAAGAAGGTCATGCCCTTATTAGCATCCAAAGCTGATGTGCAATTCCCCTTCTGGGCTAGAAGCTCACTGCCGTGCAGCCACAGCCTTTTGCTGTGTGGTAGAACCTGCTACTGAAGCCAGTTATTTCTCAGTACTAACGTACTCAGGCTCCACAAAAAAAAAAAAAAA
>VXAB01011894.1:69857-133460 GCA_013399175.1 Odontophorus gujanensis
AAAAAAAAAAAAAAAAAAAAGGGTATGAGGATGTGCTTCCAGAAAAAAAATACAGAAAATATTTTTTACACACGTATATATGTAAGCTATTTTCCCCCATAATCACTACTGATAAGTTTTGTCTTTTCCTCACTTTCGGGAGAAAACTGCTGGAAAAGGGTATTTCTGTAGCTTATAATATCTGAAGTACTTTCTGACTGTCAGGTGTCTGAGCTGCTGCGTTGAAAATCTTCTTCCCCTCCTTTTCCCAGCCCAATGTCTTGACTACCACAGAACATGAAGTGCCTTCCCACACCATCCCACGCAGACTGTTAAATACCGGAGTATGGACAAGAAACACCTGTCTACTGTGTAATTTTCTGATAGTTGCTATCAAGTTGCCTCCATCAGTCTTGGGTTTAACTCTCTTCCTGCCCCAGAAGTTACTCTTGCAATAGCTACCAGGTCTGCAGTTCTGAAAGCTTCTGAGAGGAGATGTCCTGCTGCTTGTGAAGTTCAGGCAAATGCAGGCGGCTTCCTGCCTCAGGACCCGTGAGATCAGCAGCGAAGGTGGAGGCTGCATTCTCAGTCCTGCCATTAACTCACTTGTGAAAAACAAGGATCGGGTTATTCTTAAGGATGAAGATGAGATGTGCTCACTTGGCTTAGCTCTTAATTAAGCAGTAAAGTCACTATACACTAATGCCATAGGTCTTTGGGAACAACACAGCTGTCTGAAAGGAGAGTTAACAGGAATCCTAGTCTGAACAGTTTTCCAAGACACTGTTTCACTATTTTTGCATCACCTTGACCATGAAATGAACAGGTTGCCCACAGACATGGAAACCCTGTCCCCTGGAAACATTCAAGGTCAGTCTGTATAGGGTTGTAAGCAACCTGACCTAGCTGCAGGGGCCTCTGTTCATTGCAGGGGGTTGGACTAGATGAACTTTAAGGGTCCCATCCAACTTGAATAATTCTATGACTGAGAACTGCAGAGCTGTAGAGATCCATCATCTTTGAACTCTTCATACAAGATTTCAACATCGTACAAAGCAGGCAATTTCCCCAGCTTCGTAGATGCTTTAGTACAAAGCCTCCAGCAAATCACCCCTTACTACCACTCAGTAAACCACGATGTCACTGGTGCATACTTGTTGCTGGTAAGAGGGTACAGGGTAACACACCAGGTACACATATTTGAAAGTCAGCTGTCAGTGTTGATGTCAGGTCCAGTTTTGAATCCATGGGAAGCACAGAACCAAGCTGGAAGCTTCAGGGCTGGCTGGACTTTCAAGCCCGGGCAGCACTCCTTGGATTTGCCAAGACCCTGCTATGGGACTAAAATGCTTTCAAATAGTTCCCATAATGCAAACCACACACAAACACTATGAGAACATGGAGCTTGAGGGCACTGAAATCTAATTCTGCCGTGCAGTGTTTTCTTCAGAAACTAAAAGTCAAAGTAGCCTTTAAACAGTACACACATACACAAATGTTTGTGCCATACAATTTTCCAATTAAAGAGGTACAAACGTGGATATAAATTATGAAGTGGTAAAAGCTTTCCAAAACACCCTACCCAGCACAGCAAGCCTTAACTGCAACACATCTCACTTGGATAACAATGCTGCCTGTGGTTTAAAGGGCAACCATAAAAGAGCACAAAATGAATAAGGAAGAACACAATGTGTTTTTAGACTACGCTCAATATAACTGTCACAAGGTCTCAGTTCACAAGTCCACATCATAGGTGGAGTTGGCTCTTATTGTGGTACATATTCCTACATCCCAAGTTCTGCTTGGAAGTCCAGATACCTCTCCGTGTAATCTCCATGTTATAAATACAGGCTAATGATGAGACTGAAAAGATTCAGCTTCAGGCAGAGAACAACATTTCAGCTCCACATTTTATCGCTAATAAACTGAGATGGACGAGTGGATTATAAAGAGTAGTTGCAGGCATGCTTTAAGAAAAAGACTCACTGCCATCATTAAAAGGCATTTCCCTGATTCCTCAAAGACCCGCAGTCCTCTGTGTGTATGCATACGCACGTATCTTATTTTTATGGGAGATCACCCATCTTTCTCCTCCAAAGGATTTCATGACTTTATGTACATTCTTGTTACATTGAGAATCTGCAATAATGTTACCAATGAAATTATCTATGAATAATACATTACTGTACCACATAAAATAGTCAATGATTTCTTGAGTGATAATGAAAACTACTAGTACTTTCCGGGTGTTCGGGCCAGGCAGTACATTGCTAACTAATTCATTTTAGTCTTTGTTAAATAAAATATACAATTCATTCATCTCCACTATCATAGATCATACAGCACCAGAGCAATATGGGAAAGAGATCTGAGCACCCCAAGTGGCACTGACAGCCCAGAGCTCAGCTCTGCTGCCTTATAATTACAAGAGGATGCTGAGGGGATGCTGGTATTCTGCACTGAAAGGTAGGAGTCACCGCTTAGTTCAGGCAGATACTCATAAAACCTAAGTTTCATGAGCAGTACAGTTACTGTATGTGATGCCTCATATTTTTGTATCTTTTGGTTCAGTCTTTTTATGCTATAGCACTTAAACCGTTAGCCTCTGCAAAACCAAGGGACAGCCTGTTGCCTAGTGAGTGTGTAGAATCAGATCTGCAAATGATCAAATGTTTCTGTAGGAAGGCCAGTGCAAGGTGCAAGCAAAACTGTTGAGTAGAAATCAGTTAGAAAAAAAAGTCTGTTTTGGAGAGTTTGGTTTTTTTTTTTTCAAATATGAAGACAGAAAATTGTATTTTACCAAACAGAGGTCACTTTCTGAAATACCTACTTCTATTGTTAACTTTGCAACACACAGTTTTCCAAAGCAGCATTTCCACGTATACTGCACGTTCCAAGGTTCATTAAAATTAATTAATATCCAATCCTTGACAGTGGATTGTTTACAGGGCTTGGAGCCACGGCTGCCTATCAGCCTCTGGAGCAATGATTACGTGCTGCATGGGTGAGCCCAAAGCCCAATGGCACAGGCACCACACAGATACAGACTACAAACCTTCTCCAGGCATTTAGACCTGACCTGTCAATATCACACCTACAGAGACATGAAAATCCCCATGACAACCGCCAGATAATTTGAAAATATACAAATCTTTCTCCTCATAACCTCTCAGAAACAAAAGGCTACTAAAATCAATAAAATGCCCCTAAAGGAAATGACCCCTAAGGGAAAAATTCTCAGAGGAGTTACACCCAAATAATGGCCTGACCAAAAACTTAGTGTTTATCTTCACACACTACTCCATTTGCTCACAAGCAGAGTGCTTTGTTATAAAACAAATTGTAATGTAAGCAATGTTATCTTTCCACAAATGCATCCAGATACACTTCTGCCTCATTCACTTTGCCTATAGGCCAGGCAGCAGTGATTTGCAATTAAGTCTTCTGGGAACCAACATTAGTTTTGCAATGGCAGCATTTCATTAAAAATGTTTTCTTAGAGTTTAAGGATATGTAATTTTGGCAAACTATTTCTAACTAATATTTTACGCCATTATACATCAGATAGGATACCTTAGGTTTTCACTGTTTGAATTTTACATTTTCTATACCTGTGCTCCCATTTTTATCATTATCACTATGGATTAAGATAAGAGAAACTATGAGATAAGGAGCAACAAGCTCAGGGAAATACAAAGAAAACAGAGAAGAAAAAGTCCCCTTCAAAGACCATCTAACCCAATGTTGCATTTCTATTTCATTCTAAAACAACATTTTTCACTTAATTCCCTCAAACAAATAAGGAAAAAGCATAACAGAAAATCCAAAACCTTTTGTCATAGTGTTCACATTCTTTTTCCCAGAACAGCTCAGCTCACTTTTCCAGCAGACCATACTGAGCTTAATTTCCCTTTTCGTAACTGAATGAATGCAGCCGCTCCAAACACGCTAACACATGAGCCACCTACAAAACAAGCTTTGAAGTCAGAGGACACAACAACATTCATTAAGAAACAAACGCTTGATGCTGATACTAGAGGGGCTCTGCGTGTTTGGGTTCACCATCAACCACCCTTTAGATCCACAGTTCTCAGAGCTTACACAATAAAAACAGGGAGCTTTCAGTGGGAGGAGGAAGGATTACCATTTGATAAGCTGAACAGCAAAAAGCATCCCTATGAAGGGCGAAGGAGAAAGGGAATTATGTATCCAAATGGGTACAGGCACCTGAGTTGAGCAGTTTAATTGGAAGTGCAGGAGTACTTTCAAGCGCATTTTACTGTAGATAAACGCACACAAGCAAAAGCATTACACTAAATGGATAATGAATCCCCCAAATGATGAACTCTGAAGCAACAGCGAGTTCAACAGCACGGAACTGGTACAGAGGATTTCCTCCACTTGAAGAAACCAATCTTTCTGAAGCAACTGTGGAAGACTTAAAAACCTGCAAGTTAGCATCTTACTAATCTCTGGCTGCTGGGGAAAATACAGCAACAGCTTTTAATGCTTTCTTCCACAGACAAGGGAAGAAGGGAAGAACAACCAGGAAACTTTCATGCTCACTTGCTCTATTTCTATTCTGTGTTACTATTCCTTCTTTGTATTACAGAACACATACAATCTTGTTGCCTGGGAACATTAAACCTGTAACCAGTATATCTCAAAAAGCATGTTTCTAAAGAGAGCCTAATCTCACTGCTCTACTACCGTACTCTTCAGACCAGCAGGCTTTGTGGCAACAAGGTAATCACCAACATGTTCTGCTTTCAGGGGGAAGCCCCTGGCTCTCTGAACAACTGACCATTGCATGAGTCAGAAACCCTTTATTTTATATATATATATTTTAAAATGCATATTGAGACTGAAGTTCCTGCAAAAACATCCAAAATGACTTCCACAAACACTTGTAGTGCAGACCCACTGCCTCCTCTTAGAAGAGCAACTCGTCATTGAAGCTGACATTGGAAGGTAAGTGGTAGTGGTCTTTTTCACATAAAATCCCCTGAAGTCCTTCAGAAATTTGACCTTTCCTGCATAAGCCAGAAGCTTGGGATGTGCATGAATCAGTTTAGGAGCAGTGATACATATCTAGTCTGCTTGCATCTTAAACGCTGTTATCTAAATCAGATATGTTTTGAACTAAAATGTTACGTGTAGCAGCAGCAAGTTGTTTTAATCTTCCCTGGGCACTTCTTCAAACCCCTAAGGACAAAGATTCAGTCATCCCATTGTCCCTGGGTGCACGTACAAGATAAAAAGACAAACCACAAGTTAGGCTAAGAGCTGCACTGGGTATCTTCATGGGCCACCTCTAGCAGGCTGCACTGACATACGGCAGCATGGCGTTAAAACACACTGACGCTAGCAAAGGATGGCACTGTCGTGACATGCTTGCAGAAGTCTGTAGGACAGATCAGGAAGGAAGCATTTTTTTTCTGTCTAACGTAGCTCCACAGGAATCCTTTTCCATGAGAAATCAATTTGAATGCTTTCCAAGGAAGTATGACACTACCTGGCTATACACATTTCAGCGTAGCCCCTTCGCTGTCATCTTCTAAATCAATTTCTTTCCCTTGGTGCCAACACAGCGTATTAGTATTTAAGTTGACTCCTTGCTGAATAAGATACAGCAAATCCATGAATTATATTGGTTATAAGAAAACTTTGAAAAAGAGAACAATAGAGAGAAATATCAAAGCTAGACTTCAGATCATATAGTTCTTTTTTGTTAACACCAGAGGGGAAAAAAAATCATTCTTTATCTTGTAATGCAATTCATAGTTATTTCCATACATAGGGCATTGATAATACATTCATGAATTTCCAGCAGTAATCTTCACCATTTTCTTCACATACATTCTGCTAGTGTGTGCTTGTCCACACGCTAAAAAAACAGTGTTGCCTTCAGCATGTTGGCACAAAGGCAAGTCTGAGGCAGTTGTGTGGGACAAGGGTATGGTGAGGAGATCGGGCCCTGAGCAGCCTGATCTAGTGAGTGGCAGCTCTGCCCATAGCAGGGGGCTGGAACAGGGTTGGCTTTAAGGTCCCTTCCAACCCATGACGTTCTGTGATTCTATGAAACCACCCAATATTAGCAGGTGTGAAGTTAGCCGGTGCCTTGAAGAGATGAGCTCAGAGCTTTGGGATAGCTTCTTTGCTCATCATTCCCTTCTTCTAAATCCTAAGTTTTGAACAACAACAAAAAGGCTACTGTAACAGCTTCTCTTCCGGTAAAACAAAACAGAAGTCTAAGGTTGCTCGTCTTTAATTACAGAAATTACACTGAGATAACTAGGAAAAAAACAACAGACCACTCTCAAAGCATGTAAAGAGTAGGCCAAAATCAGTACTTTTTTTTTTTTTTTTAAATTTAGTCAGGTGCAGAAGCTGAGAGAATAAAGTTACTCATAGCAGTAAGAGTTGAGGCAGAACACCCATTTCATTGCTGTGCTCACTGGTTGAGAGGTCTGAAACTGCCATCAAAAATAAAAACTAGCAAGCAACACGTTTACAGCCCTGTCACAAGAAAGAGCAATTAAGATCTTATTAACTGGAAATGAAGTCAAGGACTCAGCATCCCTGGAGGTCTTCAAGAGAAGGATGGATGTGGCACTTGGACATGGTTAGTGGGCACGGTGGGGATGGACTGATGGTTGGACTTGATAATATTAGTGGTCTTTCCAACCTTAACAATCTGATTCTAACTCACAGTGCACTTGAGGTAAGTAGCTTATCTGGGTAAAGTCTGGGCATTGCACAACTGAGTAGGATCACAGTAGCTTGTGCAATAGCTCTGCAGAAATCCTCCAACCCACAGACTGAATCGATAGTAATTATTGAAGTTAATCGTCTAGGTTGGATTATCAAAAGGCAAAAGACGTTCAGCACATATTTCCAATCACCTTTCATTTGGAAGAATTTGATCAATTTCTGCTTCAATTTTACATTAAACTTATTTAACATAAGAACCACACTTAACATTTTGTGTGAACGGGCTTAAGTCTTGTTTGAAGAGTCAGCTCTGAGCTATTCCAAGCACATACAGCTCTAGAGACCTATAAACGTCATTTGATGATATTTTTCCCACTTATGTGGCAAACAAGAATTTTAACACAGGGAGGGAAATGTTTGTGCTGTGCTGCCTTCTTTGCTGCCCAGTGACTCGTGCCTGATGTGAGGCTGATACTAGCTGCAGTGAATGTAATCTAGACTTTCATATTTTTTAAATGCTTTCAATATGCACAATGGAGTGTAAATTCCAAGCAACATTGTTTTAACAGCACAGCACAATTCATGCACAACTGAATTAATCTACAATCATTTGGACACAAGATTGCCCTGTGCTGTAAAAAACAAAAGGGAGCAGTTAAAGATCAATTTTCATGATAATTAATATTACCTGATTTCTAGATAATGCCAACAGACTAGCTTGTTTCTCTTTTGTAAAGACAATTCAAGCCTGATGGATAAACAAAACACTCTCTAACACATGTACTGAGATAACGCGCTGCAATGAAGCTATTTTAGTACATCTAAACACAGTTACTCAAGGTTTACCTATATTTGCCGCTGTTATCATTAGCATATATCCAATATATATCCACAGTGGTCCCAAGCACTGCGGTTGCTATATGGTGCATATTAAACTTCTTTGAACTGTTCATAATGAATCAACTGAGTATTGCAGGACATAAAACAACTTCTAAAGGAAACCATGTTTTGGAAGTTCTAACTCCCTCATCTCATCACGTAACCTACACTCACTGCAACAGTGCCAAGAAAGTGCTGCTATCAGGCACCACTTATGGTGGTAACTGATGTTTCAGTGTGGATTTGTACTACTAATTGTAGTAGTAAGTGTTTGTAGCCATCTATGTTATGTTATGTGCCATTCTGCAGGTTTTCCCACACTGCTGCCCACTACAAGATCCTTGAGTATAAGCCCTTGGAGGAGAACACTAAAGCATACATTTCATGCCATCTTTTTTCTTCCCGACTCAACTCAGTGCTAAACAGCGACACACAAGCCATACTGGCAACCCAGTTTCACAAGGCATCATCTGATCTACAATCATTTCTGTACTGTATTTATCTGAGCTACATAAGGTATACACATATGTTGAAGGGAAGATAAATCAGCTCATGATTTTGCATTACCGCAGTTTGTACTGGGCCAGCATGGTTATCTCTCTGCAGAACAGTGCTGAGCCATGTAGATGTACCCTCTGGGAGGTTTCTTGCTGTATTAATGCTATTGATATATGAGAAGGCTTCCTGCTCCTACAGACAAATTCTGCTGAGCATTCTCCCTGCTGCAATAGATTCATAATTTAAAGAGAAAAGGCACTAAATAATTTCTGAAGGCGTTACTTCTGAAATGAAACCATTTTTCAGGTAGAGCCCCAAACAAAGGATCATCTGTCACTGAATCTATCACACATGACATCTCTGATCTCATGGGGTCAGCCTCCCTGTAAACAAACAAAAGGTACTTCTAATGATTCACCATTGCCTAGAGAGGTGGAAGAGGAAAGTATCCATTTTTTTTCCAAAACAGAAGTTGACGGACCTGTGCTGACAAGACATTTACATCAAAGTGCGTTTTCCTACACTGACAGACAGCCTGTTTCTAACATCCTCTTTCTCTTAAGGGTGGCAGGGAATATCCTATCTAAATCAAGTGCTCCTAAGGTTATGGGGCATAAAGCACTGATTAAGATGATGCTAAGTAGTAACAACATTCCTCTGCGGTCCTCTAAAACTCTTGGATGCCATTATGAGAACGATAACAAAAGTGGGCATTTACAGTCTCACAACTTTAACTATCAGGAAGATCTGAAATCTGCTTTCCATCTTCCATTACCATTTTCTGTGGGGGAAAAATAAATCAATAAAAAAGCTGGAAGTGGCTCAAATTAGACACCTTTCATTCTTCCATCCATATAGAACTGTCAAGCAAAACAAGTCCCCAGTCTACACACGTTTACTCGAAGAAAAGCATACAGAGCCTTGTTGATACCCCATTTACCACTTGATCTACAGACATGACTTCACCATTCTCACTAAAAAGCACAGGTAGGGACTCAGCTGAGCTGACAGCAACTTGTGACATGAAGGTCTTTACCACTGACCTCCAGGTTGCCTTGCATGAACATACTGTTAACAAGAGCTTTGGAGAAAGCATGCTTATCAGGGATTAACCAGGGCAGGCCTCATTAGATGCTGCATCCTAAGGACCCAGTACAAAAGAGCTGAGCTGGGAAGTCTGCACAGTCAGTTTTCACTGAGGAATCCCTTCAAGTGAACCTCCAACAAGGACTCCCAAATTTGCCCACTGAGCTCCTGTGCAGCTGAGTCACCTCATTGTGGTTAATTTAGCAGACATTACAGTGGGATGGTGGAGAGTATCTGAAGAAGATAATATCCCCAGGTTGAGATAAGAACAGATTAATAGGACAAAAAAGGAAAGGAAAATAATAATAATAAAATAATATGCTACATGAGTGATGCACAATGCAATTGCTTATTACATGTTGTCAATGAGCTGCAAAAATACTCTTGCATGCAAATGCAGTTTTCAACACAACCGAAAACCCATACACAGCCCTGCTAAAATACACCCAGTTCAGTCTTAAAGGCCCTGCTGGTGCATAATTCCATGCACAAGTTGCACTGAAGATAAATGAGCTAGATTACCTAGATAATATCTTATCCATCTGAGTAAAGGGTGCTAAACAGCGTAGGAATATACGTAAAATCAAGTTACATAAGTATATATCCATTTCTGGAGAATGAAAAAGTAATAGAATAATGTTATACCCAGACTAACACAGCTCAAATTAAGGGTAGAATTTAATTCTATCATTACTTCCTTTACATACTTCCATTTTGAAAGGTTAAGAATCAGCTATTAAAATACACTTTCAGGTAGAATTTCACAGGTAAAACGTTTCAACAGGAAAATCAGCATTGCTCATCAGAAGAAGGAACTCTCTGTAATTTTTACACCTGAGTTCAGCATAAAACAATTCCCAAACTTTTCCATTACTTTTCCATTGCTTAAAATTGAAGTGTCTGTGTCCATCACAAACCTTTCAGCAAATAAACAATCAACATCCAATACAGTACACATGCCAAGGCACATATTGCAATTACCACTTAGATTAAAAAAGAAAAAAAACCAAACAACCTCTTCTAATACAAGCTTCTAGGTTCTCCTAATTTCAGGAGGCACGATGAAAAATTAAAAAACAAAAAATGCAAAAGATATGTTCCTTAAGGTTACACTGAAGTCCATAGACTTATTTCCTGACAGATAGCGAGCACTTGGGTAAGCATTATCCTTGGCTTACCTCTCGGTGCGAGAATCAATTCAGACTTACCGCAGAGGAACCAGATCATATGGAGAGCAACCACTAGACTGATTGAGACAGCAAGCTCTGGGCGCTGAGCACAGATAAAGGCTGCTAACTTCTGCTCATCCCTCCATTTAAGAATGGAAAGTGTAAGGAGCTCCCTGGAAAGGTTGAATTCAAACTGGCTCACCTTGAAAGGATGACCTTTGATAATTAAAGCTTGTACAGCATCAGCTTTTCAGTTAAGCAATTCATAACATTACGAAGCGCTTCTACAATATTTTAAGATAAAAAAAATGTTATGGTCTGATTATTATGCTGTTGTATTACAGCATGACAACAAAAACAAATTTCACTTCAGCAGGATCCCTATAGTTACATAGACTTCAACTGGCTTTGCCCTGTTAGAAGTTTATAGCAAATTCCGTGGAAAATGCACTATGCAATTGTATTTGGTTTAATGCCATCCCATACAAATATCCTATAAAGTATTTTAAAAGCCTGCTATTACAGGAACATGCTGCTCAGCTAGTTCTTACACTCAGCCAGCAGTGGTCTCGTCTGGGAGAAATGCTGCCCATACCAGCACCACTTGCATGACAATGGAAGGGCATACTTCCATCAGGAAGGTGCAAGGAGTTGACTTAATGAGAACCCATTCACATAAGGCTGTTTCACCATGCCTGCAGCTTTCAGAACTGGCTGCAGGAGATGTCGATGTCAGTGAATACAGCAGCTGCTCCTCATATAGACCGGGGAAACAAAGGCAGGAGAGGTAAAACGGTGTTACAGAGGTCCTGACATTCTCATAGCAGAGCACAGAATTGCAAGCCTAGTGGCCCAATCACCACACAGAGCTTCCTCTGATACAAAGCTTCTGTAAGAATGGAAAAAGGAGGAATGACATGGAGGCTGTATTCCTAAAATGAAAGATGATTCAAGTTATGACCACTGATCTGCCATGTCCTGTTTCAGCCTTCAGTTCAACAATAAAGAACTCCACAGAAAACTGGCATGGAATCAGATGTGTTCACTGGGGATTCACTAACACTGTGTGAACAACAAAGAATAGCAGTGGCTGCAATATGAAGGAGATAGGAACGACCCGTATAAAGCAATATGGATTGTTATGGATATATAGCTCAGGTCACTTATTTCAAAATGTAAATATATGCACTCAGCTCCATGAAAAGCCAAGTGAAGGCTAAGCCTCACAGCGTTTATTTAATTTTCTCCCACCTGTCTTAAACAAAAGCAGTAAGAATTGAAGTGCCAAGTCAAAGTCTTCATTCTCAAGCCATCGTGTCACGTCAAAATTTGCTTCACATTCACAGCTAAGAGGGCCCTGGCCTCCAGTGGGAGCATCACATAACCATCCAAGGACAGCTTGGCTCCACAGAGATGTATTTGCCTCCAACCAGAAATATTTAGTTCTCAACTTTTACAGCTGTTTGAAGTAGTCACTCTCTAGAAGTCAAGAGGAATTGGGAGAGACTAAAAGCATATTTAGATCTTGCTTTCTAAAAATAAACTCCTTTCCCTGTGCATTCTGATGCTCAGCACTGAGATGATAATAAGCCACTCGAACAGCACTGCATGACTACCAGCAGCAAGCGACTTAACACAGAAGAGTGCCTAATAATACAGCCTGAGGGTCAAAAAGAAAAATCATGCCTGGAAAAAGGATGGGAAAACTGATGGCAGCTGCTTTACAAAAGTAGTTTAGTCATCCTGACAGGACGAGATAACCAACTCCTTGACATCCAAATGCTAATGTCCAACAAAATTGTGACAATCATGTGGCTTTCTGGTATGCACGTGATAATAAATTTGCATAAAATCAGGACACAAGTGGAAATCTATTCCACGACACCATGTTACAGCAATAAATGAAAAGAGAGAGAGAGAAGTAAAATAAAACTGCATCTGAGAATGAAGCCCTGGAGGAGATACAAATTAGTCACTGCAGAAGCAGATGCAAAGTAGGCAGACTGAGCAAACTTGGAAAGAAGTGTAATGAGGAAGAAAGCCAAAACAAAGCCATACCCACAGTTCCAAGGCAGGAGTGAAAGAGCAGGAGTGGGCAATGCTTTGCTTCCCTGGTGACACCAAGATGCTCTTCTAAGCACTTGTAGAGCAAACCTTCAGCATGACACTGAAGCACTTTTTGGAAATGCAATTTACAGAAAAAACAACAATCACACCATGCTGTCCCAACTCAAAGAAGATCAGCAGAAAATTCTGATATAAATAATACTCCTGCCTTTTAATAGAATGCTCAGCAGGGAAGCAGAAGTATTATTAAAATCTTCCCACTTTCATCAGGTTCTGCGACAGTCCCACCTATGTCCTTGAGCTTTCTCAAGAATGTAGTTCCTTTATTTCAAAATCCTGACCTCTGAGTTCCCAGTCATGCTGCTCCACAGAAACTTAACAATTCTTGTTTGTTCATGTGCGCTACAATTCTCAGCCCACAGAAGTGAAGTGAAATTTTTCACCTTCTGAATATACCACAATGTTTCTAAACATACATTCAGAGTTCGTACACTCAGTCATTTTCAACAAATGGTATAAAATAAAATGACCTAAGGTAAGGCATACTGTCCTTAAAGAATGGCTCGAATATATTTTCATCTACACCACTGTTCCTCAGCTGTCATAAAACAAGCAAAAAGATGTATAACAACCAACCAGCTATATTTAAAACCCTCTCTCTTAACATTTGTTGTTTTTTAATGCTACTATACAATGCAAGTTGACGGAGATAACAAAAACAGTTGTCATAAAATCTAATCCAGAAGGTATCCATTTAAATAAATATATTGTGTGTCATTTGAAGACTAGCAATGACTAGTTTCGATGGGAAAGATTCCAGAGAGAAGTCAAACAGTCTTATTTAGAGGCGCAGTCATCTTGTAAACAACTGACCTGAAAGTAGTGGCTCATACTTGGCCTTAAGCCACTGCAAAAGAACGACATTACAGCCCTTGAGAAAAGCAGAACATTAGTTGCAGAACTCCAACTCTCAAAACACTTTTTTTTAAGCCATGGCCCCTTCCAAGTTATCTTTTTGATTACTTTGAACTCTCACTTCAAAATAATTTTATATATATACACACACACACACGCACATATTCTGTTTTCAACTCTTCATGCCCAAAATTCTCAGCAGAACCAAATGGACTTTTTTGTCCAACCATAAATCTTCTGGAACCACAGACTTTAAAGCAAAAATTCTGAAGCTTTATTACTAATCTATCAGAAACACATTGCTTAATACAAACTATCATCCTTTTTATAAGAGTTAGTTTATTCTCTGTCAAGGAAGGAAAATACTATCTTTTTATCAATGCTTTATTTCTCCTGTGCTATAGTTAGTACTCTGTCATAAGAAACATAAATTACAAAAGCATTAACAGTTTTTTTGCAAGTAACAGTTTTTTTCTAAGTAGTGCTGAACGTATGTCCTTTTTTATAATGCTATCCTTATTCCTCTGTTAACTCCCCTACATGGAAGAACAAATAACAGTACTTAGCCAAATGGAAAAGCGGGAAGATTATCAAATACTTAAAGGCATGAACACAGTAAGTGTAACATAACTAAAACATTCACAGAATGCTTCGGCAGAGGAAAGCTGAAGCATTTATTTTTGAAATACAACACCAAAAGTCAGCTTGAGTTTCAAAAAGACTTTACATTCAAATACTGAAGACATTTCTGGAGATGTACAGTCTTAAAATTAACAAGAACTATCAGGAACTTGGAATTTTTGAAAATTCAGGCCAAAAGAGTAACTTCAGTGCAGACATTCATCCTGCAAGACTGATACAGTGCAGCAAGCATGAATAGCTGAAGGATCACCTTATGTAGCAGTCCTCAAAACAAACAAAACAAAAAAGGATTACTATCTCAGCACACCAAAGTAGGCTGTATCACTGTGAAATAGCTGTGTTAGCTCTACTCATATAATAAAGTGTGGAACATCCTTTCAACGGTAACCTCTGTAAGATGCATTTTAAATTATAATATACGTGAAAAAACCCTAGGTAATACCTTGCAAGCACAATGATGTTTCATCTTTGTAAAATGGTGCATAATACTCCAGCACCAAGCACAGAGCCTTCCACTGTTTTCAGATGCAAACCCTGAGCAAGAGGTACCTTCCATTCAGAGGAAAAGCAAAGCTGTGAGAAGAGGAGCCAAGCCAAAGAACTGTAAGTAACTGTCATAAAGACAGACAACGGGAATTGTGCAGAGAGCTCTGCTGATCATAGTAAAGCCACAACAGCCCTTTGTAGCCATAGTGCTGAACACAGCCTATCCCATGGCAAGCAGGCATTCTGGTTACTTGACAGGTGAGTGCCAAGGGCAAGTGAGAGACCTAAGAGACAAATAAACAATTGGAGTCTGAACCTAGTCAATCATCCAACTCGCAAGCATTTGTTCTGCATAGATACAGTTTTATTTCACATAAATAATGCACTTCTACTTGGTTTCCAAAGTCACTTCAGCATTTATCTGTTTGTGTGTCTCAAAAGAATATGCTAAGCTAAAGTAAAACCAACTTGAGGAACAATGAGAAAAGCAGGATTCCATAATCAAATATGGCAGAGGCAAAACAACATCCTTAAGATCATCTTCAAGATTATTATTGGGAGTTGCCACCACACTCACCCTCACATCAGCCACATGTCATCAGGTTGCTTTACTGTTAAGTGTCTAACAACATGCTTGCAGACTGACATTACACAACTGTAGGTCCAGCCACAGAGTGAGAAACAAGCCATCACATTCTATTCTTTGAACCTTACATGGATTGTCAATGAAGAAAGAAAATTTCTTTTATACCTTCTTTCTTATGGAAAGAAAATTAGCAAGATCTCCTGCTATGTCATGGATGTTTAAGGTGTAGGGAGAAGTGGGAGAAGAGCAAAATAACCCAGAAGCCTGACTATGGAGCTCCCTCAATGATTGCTGATCACTCAAAATGGTCCAGTGTCTCAGTAAAGACATCAGCTGGAGGTGGCCTGAGTCGCATCAAGGCCACAACTTGATCTTAAAAGGTGCAACAATTAAAAATGCGTGCAACTGCAAACACTCACTGACTTTTCAATAAATTACTGGCACGAAGTAGCTTTTGTCTTTGTACAAGTTGAAATCCAGGTTATCTTTCTGTGCCATCATCTTAAATATGTCATTTGTTACATTGCTTAAAGATGTACAATAGTAAAAAGAGCAGATGTCTTTGGACAGCTGCAACATCATTAGCAGCATAAATTTCTTTACTTGTGATACTCTTGCATATTGCTACTACTCAGGAAAACAGCAAGGAATCTAGCACTGATACAGAAGAGTATCTCTGTCTTTTAGGTAATTAAAATAATCAGAAAAACACTATTTGTGGAATTTATATATCACACAACAGATGCAAAGCCCCAGCTATTTTTGACATACCTATGCCCTGGTATTTTGGAGAGAAAATTTATATGCTCATTGAAAATACTGTTTGTTTTTTTTTTTAATCTTCTGATGTGACTTACACACCTCATGCTTGCTCTGTAATGACAATGCCATACCCCAGCTTCTGTCAAAAACAGATGAGTGCCGAACTACAGCTGAGAGCTAGTAAAAATCTGCAAGGTTTTTTGCTCTTCCCATAACAAGATCTCTAGTTCCATATTGGAAACAATGCATGAATTCCTTACTGCCTGATCAAGAAATGCAGCCTGTAATGACAGGCTAACCTGCCTGCACCTTCTGATCACCTGCCAGTGACCCACTATGAGAGCCCATGATATAGGTGGAGTCCAAAGCTGCTCCCAGACTCTTTGGAGCATATCTCTGCACTAAAGGACACCCAGCGCAGGTAGGCCAATGCAGAAAAAATGCTGTGTTTATCCGTAGGAGTCTTCTGTCTAGGCAGAGCATGAAGACAAGTTTGTCAAGCATATTCATAACTAAAGTCCTACATTAAGAGCATGAAGAATGTAAGAGAAATGAAATACAATGAAAGGTAACATCCTCCATCTCTAGGGATGCTCTGCTTCCTGCCTCAGAAAGAAAACAGCCAAATTTTAGACCCTTTAAAGCAAGAAAAAAGCCTGGAATAAAATTCTGAATCAAAATACCATACTTAACACATCAGCTCAATAGCAGCTACATACTTATCTGTGCATCCAAGTTCACATTTACCCCAAATTCCAAACTATGGATTTGACCTAAGGCAGAGAAAAGCTGCAGAAGCTTAACAGAAGGAACCAGAAGGTTGGTCCTTTGTGCTTCTGAAGATCAAAGCAAAGACCTGCGCTGAGTGATAAGAGCAGCAAAGGGATCTTCTTGCACTCTTTCTCCATTTCATCATTTGAACTTTACCTAGTAACTCTTAAATTATACTAGAGAAGGAGAAAGTCTCCTTCATGTTAACAGTTAGTTAAACAGTACTTACTATAATATAATATCTTGGCAGTAGACAAAGGTATCTCTCCCATTAAGCCTTACTTTATGCTAAAAGTATTACGTTAGCTGTTGCCATACAACACCCAAACCTACTTTTCAGCAATGCGAGATGGTTCAAGGGGCTTATTACTCTTTCAGAAGCTGTGATGAGGCTGTCTTAAAGCCCCGTTTAGTCAACAGCTGCCAGCATCTAGGGTTGCCACCATTGCTTTTCCAGTGTAAGCAAATTCTGGGCTTGTCCAGGATTCTGTTGTATACACATGAGCACACACCCATGCATGCGGGTGAAGACCCATGTCCACCAAGTTCGAGGAGCATTTAAGAAGATGATCAGCAGGGCAGCCCTTCCACACATCACATCAACACACAGTGAAGGGTTCCAACCACAGTTTCAGCTGAAGCTACATTTTCTCTAGGCTTAACAGAGCTCAGGGCTCAACACAGGCTGTTTGTAAAACATGCATGTTATGCCAATGCTAACAACAAGGCTAGACTTCTATATCTCATCAGATGCTGCATCTGAGATTTTCTAGGTCAGATAATTAGAACACCGAATAACTACTCCCTCTAAAAACTTATAGCCAGGTTTCAAAACAGCTGCACACATCTATTACTTGCTGTGAAGCTTTCCTGGGAATCACATTCCTAAGCAGATTCTAAACTCTTCTAAATATTTGTCCTCTGGTGTTTGTTCTACAAACACAACTCCATAAAACCAACTAAAAATACTTCAGTAGATGATACCTTTTTAATGGTTTATATGAGCATTATTACCAACTGCAGTGGAAATGTAATTTTTTTTTCTTGTCCTAGGTACTCACACCAATTCAACAGACACCATAGCTTGCACATTCAACTTGGACTGCCGTGCTCCAGACTTATTTTTTCTTGAAATATGCACAACAAATTAGGAGAAATGTGCTTCTCATTCACTTCCCCAATTAGAATAAGCTGCTCTTTATTGATTCAGAAAGACCCCAGGAATTTAAGGAACATTTCTGGTAGGTTTTAAGAGGCATAAGAATCCAAGTCCCATTGACCTCATACACAAAATACATGCTCATATTTCTCAAGCACTTTGTAAAATTCTCCGTGTCATCAAGTAGTGATCTTATTTCACTGACTGACAAATAGGGGCTTTGTCTGCACAGGTATCTATTTTGCAGCTGAAATGAAGACGCGAAAGTAGTTATTAAAGACGTCTCTGCCAAAAATGTCTACATAAGCATTAATATGCATGAGAGTAGTCATCAGAAACCTGAGCCAGATACACACACATCTAGAGAAAGCCTCAGTTTTCCACTGACTTTAACAGGCTTCGAATTGGAACAACTTGTTTCTCTGTCACACGACAGCAGTTATTCATGCAAATGGCAAATAGTTGCTTTGTAGGTGCATTTCTTTCCAATGCTTGTTGTAGCCTCTTCCTACTAGCTACTGATTCCACAGGGTCATAATTTTAATAAAAACCTATATTTACTACAAATAAAAAAAATTAAAAAAATAAAATAGCACGTTTTTATGTCTGCTTACTTCCCTTCTTTCTTTCTAGTCATTATTCATCCTAAATCATGCTATTAACAAGAGCAGAAAATTCAGCAGGCACTTCCCCCCCCCCCAAATAGTACTAGATTATATCTATTTCAAAAGACAGATATTTCCTTGCTGTGGCATGTATTCTTTTCTTTTCAGATAAACCACTATTTTGCACGTTATGTTTGCTGCCTTCCAGAAGCAGCAGATAACATTGAAGAGATTTAATTAATATGTACCACAGCATGAACCCAATGGATAGAACATCTACCCTGAAGGAGCAGAGCTGCAGGAGGTAATTAGAGCACACCGTGACATTTATTACTAATGCTCTTCCATTGACATTTGCTGCTGACAGTCTGCATATAAAGATTTCCTCTGTTTGCATTGACTTACAATGATATAGACCTTCCCACACAAGGCAAGCAAGGAATGCTTTTGCTGCTTACAGTAAATTAAGCCATAAGAGAACAAAATCTCAGCTTTTTTAGAGCAAGTAGCAAAACTTCCACCAACTTTCTATATCCAAAATTCTTTTCCACACAGTTGACTACAATGGACTGTAGATTTCAAATGTATTCTCTGAGAAGGGGAGAAATCCCCTGTACCCATCCCTGCCCTCTACTGCTGTATGGATCTAGGAAAACTAACAACCGCTTAGAGTAAAATGGTTGAACAGTGTAAAAGAGAACTAGGATGAAGGACCCCCCTCTTCTAACCTCTCCCCAGGCTCTGCTGTTGGATTGCACTACAGATGAGATGTCTCAGTTCTGCCCTATGTCAGTTCTACACCTTTTCAGAGTACATGGAGCACCATACATTCATCAGCAAATCAAGGTCCCTATTTCCATTCCTTCCTGCGCGTAATGAGTTTAGGAAGCTTTGGAGAAGAAGAGGTATGTCATGATCACAGGTGCTGAGACCACAAGTACGTCAAGCTCCTTCCTAACTTGTGCACAGCTTTACATGAGGCAGGCAGAGTTGGGAGGGTAAGACATAGCTGCTCTATAGAAATAATGAAATAATCTAGTCAGAGTTAAAAACATGTCAAAACTAGTGTAATTATCTACAAAGCGTACAAAATATATAAGTCAAGCTCCACTGATAATAACAGAAGTCTCAAGAAACACTACACAAGCTCTGGTAAAACTTAACTTTTAGAAAACATGAAGCACTACAGCGTTGGAATGAAGCTGGAAGGTTTATTTTAAATGCTTTTTGACCCATTAACTCAGATAATTTCTTGGAAAAGTACTTTAGTTTCTCCCTTCCTCTTCTTCCCTTCCATCTCCCAGCACGCTGAGCCTCAGCATATAAAAAGTCTATACATTTCAATTAGTATGCTCTGTTTTGGATTGTGCCACTGTCACCAGCTGACAGTTACACCTGTAGCTGTCAGAATACAACACTGTCCCCCAAATAGAGACTGAAATTTTCATACTGAGTTATCTGGAAGGAAAAGTGAGTACTTGAAATGCTGGAGACAGCACAGGTCAGGTACATACTCAGCATATCTCAGAAACTAGAGTGTTTAATCACTACTATGAATAGCATTGCATGTATACAACACGAGAGTCTATTCTTGCAAAATCTTCCAGAGGCAGAAAGTGGTTTATGCTATTGGCTAATTGGAATGTAATGAGAGGCGTTACATCTCCCCTAAATTATGTTCCTCTCAGAAAATAATCTATATGCATTTACATTTTTGTGGTAAAGAAGATTTAGCAGCCTCATTCCCTCATAATACTTATGTCTACGAGAACATCCTGTATGTTCTCTCCAATTTATTTTCTAGCATCCCACCAATTTTAAAAGCACACTAATAGAAACCAGCAAGCAGAGTACACACAATTACACCATAATTAAAGATTATTTACCTAGAGGGAAGAACAAAATTTCAGATAAACGTCAGAAGAAAACCACATTTCTGGTTAGGTACTTGCCACCACTTTTCACGTGACAGAAAAAATACGTTAGATTTCATGGCACTGAAGAAACAATTGCTGTGATTTGGATGGGGTTTAGTTCTCTTATCTCACTGACTGTGCAAGCACCCTGTGCAATGCTCACTGCCCACTCTACAGTGCTATCCCCATCTTGGTAATCTGATGCTAAAGTTACAGGTTTTGGGTCAAAGATCCTTTTTTGTCAGGACTGGTCGTTTATGACCCTGACCTCAGGCAAAGAAATGTAATAAGGATACTACTGATTCGTTAGGATTCATTGTAGTTTCAGCTGAAATAAGAAAAAATTAACTACTGTGTGCCTGTAATACTATTTGAGGTTTCTGTTTTTGATTTTGAAAAAAGATAATTCAGTAAAACCTTGGAGTCTAGATTCCAGATACAATGAGCTGCCTACCACATCCTGTGCTCTTTGCCATTACCTGCTGTGACTGACCGCTATTAAAAGACGTCCAAGGATTGAGGGCTCATGGGAAACTCAGGAAATTGAATTAGAGAGGCTGAAAGAGGTTTATTTTATCTTGGGCACAGCCTCAGTGCAAAACTAGTTTGTCTCCACCCAATTCTGAAGAAAAACAAGGATGAACTCAAGATTACCAGGACATTTCCCTACCAATGTGCTTTCCTCACAGCTGTATGCAGAGCTTCCTCTTTCCTGCAGACACTACATTTTAACACGATCTTCTACCTTTTTCCAGATTCATATGCACTGAAATAGAACCACAGAATCACCAAGGTTAGAAATAACCTCTAAGATCATCCAGTCCAACTGTCCACCTATCATCAATACTTCCCACCAAACCATATCCCTCAGTACAACACCTAAATGTTCTTTGAACACCTCCAGGGACAGTGACTCCACCTGGACAAGCTGTTCCAGCATCTGACAACTCTCTCTCAGAAGAAGTATTTTCTAATGTCCAACCTGTATTTCTCCTGGTGCAATTTGAGGTGATTCCCTCTAGTCCTATTACTAGATACATGGAAGAAGAGATTGACTCCCACCAGACCACAATCTCCCTTCAGGCAGTTGCAGAGAGCAGTAACTGACTGATATTTTTGAAATATCAATCAGATATTTTGAAAATATTTTTAAAATGGCCTCTTTCCAGTTCAACATGGAGCACTAAATATGTGATGTTTCAAACAAAAGATAGTGCATCTCTAAAGGGTTAAAATCCTACAGTGTGTAGTTACACAAACACTTCTTAACTGCAAAACTTTAAATCACTCACTGATGTCATAATTCAAAATCACTAACAATCCGAATCATTGCTACGTTCCAAGCATATGCATTTATTAACTAGTAGCACAACTATAGCAGTCAAACTCAGCAGAGATTTTCCTGAGCATCTCAAAATACTACCTGAACAGACTACTCCAATTCCCCCAACAGTTTTTCTGAAGGAGTTAGATATAATTACATATGTAGAAGCAGGACAGATCCTCAACATCAACAACATTAGGACCGTACATGTTACTGTCTATACGCTGGATGGAGAGTGAGGTTCACAGAACCAGACCTGTTACAGCTGAAAAAATCAGAATTGCTTCCAAATAGACATTTTTCTCACCACATCTGGCCAGAAGACATGAGCCCATCTGTACATCCAAGAGCTTGACTACTGTGAGGGCTTGCCAATGTAGTAACAATACAAGAACAGAAAGATCTCATTTAACATTACTTTTGAGAAAAAACACATTACAAAGCTTGGTAAATGATGTACTTTTTTTTGTTGTATTCTTACACTTACCTAGGTATAGAGAAACAATACTTTCCAACTCTCCAAATTTTACCTCCAGATCATGAACACATTGCATTATTCATAATTAAACTGCTACTGAAGGTAAACAATTTGCAGAAAGAAAGAAATCTTACAAGTATTCTTAAGCTGGTTTTGGTTTTTAGTGACGTCCTCCAGTTCTACCAGAAAGATGAACAATGTTAAAGACTTGCAAAAGCCATGTCTCCGTGGGACTACTCTGTGAAGTCAGATCAGCTGAAACTCTGAAGGCAATCTACCTAACTTACAAGCATGTTAAACTCCTGAATAGCTTACATCCTGCTTTTAAAAAAGCTATAGCCCCATGAAGAGTACACTATTGCAGCTGTTCTTGAGAGAAATCATGTGGAAATGGGGATCAAATGCTCAGCACCTTAGAGAAATTGAACATCCATTTCTGCCTACATCCACTACAGTGAAAACACTGAGATTCTATCACAAAAACAAACAAAAAAATCCACAAACAAAACCCCACAATCCCCCCCGCCACAACAACAAAAAACCCATCCAGAATGCCAAAATGTGTGCAAGTTGTTCTTCATACATTTTACACTGGATATTAAACCATGGATTTTCCTCCTAAATTAAACAGACACTGCAGAAGCTGAGTGAAAACAAAGAACATATCATTTCTTTATCAGCTGACTAAATGGTAAAAACCAAAACCAACCAAGCACAAAAACAAACCACAAAGCAAAAAAAAAAACCAACAAAATACAACAACAACAACAAAAAACCAGCTGCTGTATCCCCAGTTTTCCACCTTTGTAGCCAGCTTTCTCATTGTAGGACTCTGGATATCCTCCCCCTGGAATTAGAAAGCTAATACTTGTTCTGAAAATTCAGAATCAAGCTGATTATAGCTGGCTTGTCACGGTTTGTCCTTGTATTAGATTTCAACTAAATTCAATTACACAGTGTTCTCCTTGCTGCCATGAGATGAATGGCAGGACGAAGATGAATGAACAAAACTGCTGAAACTGATTGATCCCAACATGCAGGCAGGTTGATTAAAGTGTCCAGAAGCAAAATGAGGAATAGTATTCTTCTGTAACTATTGGTTGGGTCTTCAATTAAATGCTGTTTTCACCAAATGTCAAGAAACAGTCTGAATTCTGTTGATTTTGCAAGAGCATACGTGCAGCCAAATGAAGCTCGATGAACTGAAAAAAAAACGTTATTTTTGCATCCGTCTATGTACATCTCCCTTCTCAATGGCTGCTGAGTCACCACAAACATCTTCTTGGGGCAATTAAACACACCAGAATTATGTTAATAAAAGGCAAACTTGAGTTAAACATCATCTGATTATCATATAAGTTCCAAGTGAACAGACCGGACTTTTTTCAGTGACTGTTGTGCAGCATTTGGTCTAAGGGAACACCATGAAAATATTCAGTTACAAACTACCAAGTAGTTAGTTGCCTCTGACTGCCTCTAGTATTTCCTAGTCTGGAAATACTGCATGGCAGTGATATGGAGAAAGGTTCTCACTGATGAGAAGAAAGCTGTTGCCTCCTGCACACTGTGGGAGGGCAGACTAGGAACCCACTCTGAGCCAAAGACTGACAATTCGAGTGCACCTCAAACCCTAGGAAGATATATTCAAAATCTGTGTAGAACAGCTGGGCAAAAAGAGTCTAAGTACATCTTCAAGGGGGCAGATATTCATGCCTCATCTCCACTCCGCCCAAAGCAGCAGCATTTTTCATAGGTGACTTGATGTGTTCCTAACCCATACATGATTTATTCCCAGATCTAATTACAAACTATTTCGCCTTGCTAGCTATACATTTAGTTCATGCATTTCCTAAGCAGGGGCAAGGTCCCAGCTGTCAGCTTGAAGTTTTAACCATTTTTCTTCACCATCTGTGGTTTCTTCTGCAGTACTAACAACTACTGTTTCTGGCACCACGTTGATTTCTAAATCTGTGTCCAATTGGTAAGTGTCCCTTCACTTTAATGGCGACAATCCATTTGTCTTGTCCTAGCACACCATCTTGTTCTCTGAATAACCCATCAAAAACGTAGGTCTTTCTTCTCCCAGGATCCACGCATCACATTCATGCTTGCAAATTCACACAGAGCAAGGCCATCTGTGCAGAGCTTGAGCCTTCCCAAACCTCTCCAATGCTACATTTCACTAGGTTCTTGCTCGTGTTAATTTACCACTTTCTGCGTTCCCCTTCTCTTTCGAAACATAAGCAGGTCGTAATTGCTCAGATCTGTGTGGCACCTGCACAGACAACCTCTCTGACCAAAATAATGAAGACCTTTTCAAACCTTCAAATGCTCCAGAGGCTGCTAGTGTCTGCAATAAAGCTATTTCTCAGCTCAGCAGGATCTATTTCTCTTTGTTTGCATTTGTTGTCTGCAGTTCTCTTACCCTATGGATTCTCAGTGAATTCTGCTAAGGTTTTCTAAGCACATGGTATTTCATAGAATTATAATGCCACAAAGGTTGGAAAAGACTTCTATGATCATCAAGTTCTAACTGCCAATCCATCCACACCTTGTTCATTAAAACACATCCCTCAGTTCCACACCTCCACATTTTTATTTTTTAAAATAAAAAACACCTGTTTAAACACCTCCAGGGACAATGACTCCATCACCTTCCCAGACAGCCCGTTCCAATGCATCATCACCCTCACAGTGACAAAACTTCTCCTGATGTCCAACCCAAACTTCCCCTGATGCAAACTTGAGGCTATTATCTCCCCTCCTACATGCATTACCATGCATTGCTTCTACTCCTAGCATCACATCATACAGAAGTCACTGAGCTCTAAAGGATCAAGAAAGAAGTGTTTCAATGCATGTCATAGAAGTATCTTTCCCGTCACTACACAATCGCATTCAGAAGACAACAACTGGCTCTTCAAAGTTTCTGGGAGTATTTGTAGCCAGAAGATACAGTTCACTGCAAGATACCTTGTAGAACAACCCACAGGCTAACTCCACAAATGCACAGAAAGTATCTGTTGATCAGATTTTCCAACTTTGGTCAGACTGTTGATGCTCATGCTGCTAGTCTCACTCACTGCCATCAATTAGCCTTCAAATCTCTTTACCCATCTGATTAGTACCTTCCTTGCCCTTATTCTTCCTAAGCCTCTACAAGAAGCCAAGGTGCCCAGGTCAGGCAGAGAGTGAATCTATAGGTTGATTCTTGGAGAGTTGCTATCAAGTGATGCTTAGAGTTAGGAGAGATTGGTGAGAACAGGATCTGATGACCATCAGGTTCCTCTAAAAGGCCAGTACATTCCCAAAACAACATGGCAAGACCTCTTGTAAGATAAGATCTCTCACCTCCTAATAACACTTATGGGACCCTATCCCTATACATACCAGCAACAAGCCAGCTGGATTGTAGGCACAGCAGAATTTTGACAGTTGACTTAGACATTACAGAAAGCCAACAACCTCCCCTCAGGTTACTCATCTCTATGTCAGACAAATGGAGATGTTTGAAGCTAATGGAAACAGCATTTGCTTGGAATAAATGGTATAGAAGACACTTTACACTGAACTTCATTATGACTTCTATATATTGCGCACTATTAATACAAGATGCAATAACATATTACCTCCTCAACACTGAAGATACTATATGTTAAGGGTGAAATAAAGGCCTTGGTTACAACTGACTACGAAGATTACAAGAAAAAGAGTTCCAGTTTTGATGAATTTCAAGGGTCTTAAGTCTTCGAGTCTTAAGAACAGGTACAGATATCACCCAGTTTCCCACTTAGCTGCCCTCCACCTTAAGCATCTGTAAAACAGCACACTTGTTTGCTCATCTCCCACACAGCCAGTCTACTTCTCCAAAAAGAAGAAAATACTCACAAAAGGAAACACCTAAGGAATTGCATATTCACAGTTCATTGATTTCCCTGCATACACCCATCTCTTCTGTCTGATGAAATAAACACAGCACGAATAAAAAATAACAATTGAAACCACACCACCTATTGAAAAAACACTTTGCAGGTATTTCACCCTCAAGAAGCATTCTTCCCCATAAATGGTCAGTGTCAAGAAAGATATGTTCACAAGACTAAGGGATGCACAGATCATACTGTAACAACATTAGGACCGACTCTTGAATTCCACTTTAATTGGTGGCTATACTCCCAGTGAGTCACAGTCAAGCTTGTAGTCAGAATTCCTCTGAATGGAGAACTGTTTGTTACACCTCTCATCTAAGGACAGAAGCGAGCACTGCTGGATGCAGAGACAGCTATCTATGGTGGTGAAAAAACCACCGACAGTGCAGTGAGTGTCGGTGCAGAGTGGATGCTAGAAGACAGTGGCTGCAGGAGGCATTAGCTGGGCGCAGATGATGAAAGCTGGGGACACTGTGCAGTGTGAAACTGCAGCACAGGCAGGCCTAAGATGTGGAGCTGATGGAGAGTGTCCAGAGGAGGGCACGAAGATTAACAGAGAGCTGGAGCACCTCCCCTACAAAGACTGGCTGAGAGAGCTGGGCTTGTTCAGCCTGGAAAAGAAAAGGCTGTGAGAAGATCTCATTGCAGCTTTCCAGTATTTAAAAGAGGATCATAAACAGGAGAAGAATCAACTTCTTACAAAGGTGAACAGTGATAGGGCAAGTGGAAATGGTTTCAAGCTCAAGGAGGGAAGGTTTAGATTGGATGGCAGGGAGAAGTTCTTCACAGAGAGAGCGGGGAGGTGCTGGATCAAGTTGGATGGAGTTCTGAACAACCTGCTCTAGTACCAGATCTGGAGGTTGGTGGCCTTACCTGTGGCAGGGGGTTTGGAACTCAATGATCCTTAGGAGTCCTTTCCAATCCAAGCTATTCTATGATTCTATTCTGTGATTCTAACCTTCGGGGGACCCTGGTCACAGGGCACATGCAGAGCACATCTACTATTCATAGTAGATGCGACACAAGGGTACACTCTGCTTTATGCTTCAAAGGACTGGATTTAGGACCAACCAGGAAATCTCAGGTATATGAAAACCTAACGGTCAATCTTCTGAGAAACTGCTAATGGCTTTTAGCTGCTGACTCCTTCAGTCAGGGATGAAGAGATAAAGCCAGTGCAGCCCCTCTCTCATTATGATCGGTGCTTGCTCTTGAGCCTTTGGGAGAAGCTACGTGAAACAGCAGGTTGAAATGGCAGTAAAGCTAAACTCAAGGAATATTAAATATGCATGTGATATTTTGCTGATGTGTTGAGATCTTTCAGTCTTACAGCACAGCCTTGCCAAATCTCTGGTTTTAAGATGAAGTAGACAGAAAGTATGTTTTAACTATGTGAATTCTATTCTAGTCTACTTTTCAGTTGAGCATATCCTTTGCATTTTAGCAGTCGTGTCAACTCTGGGCTAAACAAAATTAAACAAAAAAGTGTTAAAAACATCAGGTATTTATGCTTCTCTTTTTTTAAAGGGAGGAACTGACTCACCAAAACTTTTCACTGCAGACAGGTATGATTTTATCAAAGTAGTTAGCAGGGGAAATAATTTATATCTTGCATTAGTTTGCCCTGGAGATATCCAAGTTATATCTTTCTGAGCATGACTTAATTTGTGAAAATGATGTTTTGGGAAAAGAATAAACTTGGAACATTCTTATGTGCAAGAATTATTGCACTCTCTATAAAAAGGGGACTGGCATTGTTTCCAAACCTGTATGCAAGAACAAACACAGTTCTGTAGAAAATACATTTGCATAGTCAGTTGTTAAGAGTCTCATTTGTACCGAAGTGGGGGGCATCTGCTCAAGCTTATCGTGCCCATAGCATGGCCAGAGCTTGTAGGCAATGACACCTATGAGACTCTCACAATACACATGTAAATAAATGCTTAAAATACAAGCCTCCAGTTTAAACGAGCCTATTTTATTTCTACACAGCTCCAGATGAAACACAAATAGAAGGAAGGAACTTTAGGTTCAGTGAGAAGATGTATGAGAGAGAATTTATATACTGCGAGTACAAAGAATTGATCAACTTTCAAAAGCTGAAAAAAAATCTATTAATAAGTTTAACTCACTGAACAAATATATCCATAGAGACAAATTTAGAAGAAGTATCTGTGGATTAGACAGTCTGTCATATCAATAGGTCAAATGTAGCTATACTCAACAGAAAAGTTTCACCTGGTTGTGCAGCTGATTAGAATTCCTTATGTTTTTCAGAGAATAAGAATTGTACTTCCTTATTTTTTATGTTGGGAAAATGAGAAACCAAAGACTTTATGGACAGCGAAGCTGAGCAGATTTAATTGTGGGGAAGACCTAGCTGCATCAGTCAGTCCCACTAAATTATGCACCCCCAACACCTGGTGACCCGTATTCATTATAAAGAAGTCACATATATTCACCACAGTGGTAATCCAATCTAAATGCACCATTAAATGCTGATTCTTACTGGTTACAGTCTAGCATCGCATAAAATTGTCACATCTACTGAAATTGACAGAGAAGATGGTTTATTCATTTTCAGTCCTAATTCAGCTATACGTACACAATGAATAAACCCAAAGTAGTTCTGACATGCTTCTGAATATCACATGTATTTGCATCCATTTTTAACTGTTAAGTTGAATTTCCACATATTAAACTATTTGTCCTTACAGAGAACTGTGCTAAAATGTATTCAACACTCCTCAACCATTAGGAAAAAAAAGAAAAAATTCTACCCCAAATTATGCAAATTAACATCACTGATCTTTTAAAATATTACTGGGGGGCTTTGAAATATATTACCAGGATAACCTCTGTACATCAGAAAAACACCAGAGTGCTGGCTATCCCATTTCCATTTTACAGCCCATGTTACAGGCTTTGTTACATTATATTTCAGAAATATATAGAAAGGAGTCTTGTAATTTATCCTCATCGTGAATGTGAAGTAAGGTTTTAGAGAGTGCTGCTTAGGGCTATTCTGCACTGTGACTTTGATAAAATTGACAACCTATCTTTTTAGTCAAGGATTTCTAGGACTCATGACCTCTTCCAATTTGCAGATACACCATTTCAACCAGAAAAAGCATTTCATGTTAAAGGGTTCAACAGAAGACTCTGGGTACAAGCATAATTGTTGAGAGGGAAAGGAAATGGATTTTACTTAGAGACTGATTTTTGTACCTAGGTGAACCTCTTAATCCCCGATGCTGTCCTGCATAGAAGCAGGGTATCTAGCCAAATTATGGCCAAGAAGACTCAGTGTGTTCTCTCTATGAGCAAATGAAACAGGCAGGGGCATGATTTCCTCTAAATTAAGAATATTTGATGTCACAGAAAAGGGTAGCTCTACATAACTAAAACCTTTAGGGTTCTACAATCAAGATCCCTGGACTTCATCCTCTGCTCACAGTCACTGTGTTCTTCTAGGGCACGCATCCTCAAGCCTACTTCTGGTCTGCAGAGAACTTGCGCATTCCCCACAAGTCATTAACTGGAAATTGGATATTCTGATCACCATAAAAGCATATGTGAAGGTGCCAGTGGCAGAAAGCTGGCTTCTGATGCTACCAGCAAACCAAAATGCCATCAAAGGGAGCATGGAGCTCCACCCCCAGCAAATTTAGGCGGCTCACATCCTGACATTTCAGGCTTCTCTGAAACACAGTAAGGGACTTGGGCTTACATAATGGAAAGGATGGACCAATGGGTTCAAAGTCCTCTCATGGCAAGAAACCGATGCCAGATTGGAAAGTAAACAAGCAGAGAATAAGTCAACATCTGTGTCCCACTTCTATCATCTTAGAATTATTTTCTCATTCTATAGTAACAGACCAGTACAAACAGTTCTTCACATTTTCCTGGTTTTTATCTGCCCCATAGGGTGACATCCTTGGCCTCACATGAGTTGCCTAAGGGTTGCACTGGTAAGCCCTTGAAGCATGGAGGGCCTCCATCCACGTATGTCTGCAGTCTCGCTTATCTTCCAGGGTCCCCCCACATCTCCTAACAGCCCCTAATGTTTCTTCTTCCCTTAGAGCTCCTGTCTGCACAGGACACCTCCAACAGACTGAAGTTTTGACCCATGGTAGGTCAATTCAGAACGGTTTCAGAGCTTGCCTGGGCAGACACAGGCATTTTCTGGCCTTCTCTCTCACAAGGAACCATTGCAGCTTCTGGCTCATGAAATCCTGTGACATATTCCCAATACAGCACTCATGTGGGAGCTAACTGAGCACCTAGGTGCAAATGCAGCAAGTCCTGTAATTTATGCCCAATACAATTGAATCTCCTCAACAAGGGTGTTATGAGGATTAATTAATTCATCTTTGCAAAGCACTTTGAAAGATTAAGAACTGCAATTAAAGTGCTTGGCTTGTACAAAGCTGAGACAACAAAATACTTTACAAGAAAACAATAACTGATAACTTTTAATATTAATTCTGCTGCTTCAAAAGAATGCCTGGACAGTAGTAAGTTAATGAACTGGTTTTTAATGAATACCTGAAGGGAGGGCAAATATGCAAAGACATGCTAAAATGTTCTGAATTACTGAACAACTGTGGAGAGTATCCAGAGGTTGTACCTGGCTATAAACAAAGGATGAGGAACTGTTCTTGTATATGCTGTTTACCAAATCTAATAAAAGACACTTTTCTAATGTCTAAGCATCACAGAAAGATTGTGAAGCAGATATAGAAAAGCCATAACACAGTGGAAAAGTCTGCCCTGTCTAGGAATCGTGTAAAAGCATTCAGTTTAACTTCAGTTTCATGTTCTAAAACTTAATCACTGCACAGAAAAGAGAAAGCCATCATTTAATCTGCCAACACTATTACAGTTCCTGTTCTTTAGTTTGTACCCAGAAAGAAAATAGATCTGTTCTCTTGATGGAAAAAAAAAAATATACACCCCTATAGAGACCAGGCCCTTTGAGTAATTTGTTTTGTTACCAATACTTCTATTTTTTGCAGCACACACAGGTGCTATGAACCTTGAATTCCACAGTGACTACAAAAGTTAAAAGAATGCAGCTACAAATATTTATGTAGATGTACTCTGACACTGTTTTAGTTCCTTCCTGCAACAGAGAAGAAATTGTAGAATAAGATTAATAGAAACTCAGCACTGAAATGAGTAGCATCAACTTGTCTCTTGCACCTCTCAATTCTTAAGGTACCTAGTTTCAGTCAGGCTTAAACATGGGTATGACTCAGCATTAGATAATTTGAAATCATCCAAGGTAGCTCTGAGAAAGCTTGATATGCCTCTTACCATGCTATGGTATTGCTTACATTTTGGGTTGGATTCTTACCTGCTGTCAATCAGACTAACTTTAGAAGAGCAAAAGAAAAATGTGTGCAACAACCAGGAGCACAGAAGTAGGTAAACAGCAGTTAATGGAACAATATGAACAGCAGAAACAACACTGAGACACTCTGAAGGGCCTCTATTGCTCTCTGTAATTACTAAATTCAAACCTAAGATGCATTTAGAGAAACTAGATCCTAGAAACTTGTGCAGTCATATCTCTTCTCGCTGAAATGAACCTGAATTACAGGCTAATAGCACTGACCAAAGCTATAAACGTTACTAAACTGTTACACATACATGCCATTATATAATTTCAAATAGCTGTATATGTGATTATTAGTTGTTTATAACACCAAAAATCATTCACTGCATGCTGAATCCAAGCACCACTAAGCACTAGAGCATTTGCCCTCTGATTTTATAGGCCAAATTTGTTTACTGTTTGTCTGTTAGATTTATGTGATGTGCAATGGACTAAAATTGTACATCAGCTAGAGCTGAGAAGTCTGTAGTGTTTTTCTTAGCTAATCAAAGAATCTATTTCTCCTAGGACTGCAAGAACAGCTACCACATACCTTATTAGCATCTGCAAGTCTTTATCCAGCCTGGTTATTTCTGACTACAGTTCAAATGTGTACGCACTGCCCATGCCAGCAAGTCCCAGCACAGCCAGATGACCACAGCACTGAGTGGTTCCACACAAGAATATATACATGGTGCCACCCCATCCATCTATCTCAAGAGCAGAGTTTCAGTCCCAGGAAAGCACTGCAGCCGACCACTCGACTGCATCAATATGAGCAGTTCCTAGAAAATACCCTCATAAGATATCTTCTACTTACCCACCTTCTCCACTGCCCACTTTACTAAATGATGTTTTCATGGCTAGCACTTTTGCTTCTCTTCCAGAAGAGAGCACACACTTTCACGACAAAGCAGCAAGTCTTGAGTCAAAGTCTCTACTTCTACTTCATTTCCTCAAAACTACGCTGATTTTACAGGATGCTGTCATACAGCAGATACCAGTTACTCCATTGCCACACACAACTCAAAAGTTATTACAGAACATCTGCACATCCTTCACATTTTTATTGACATAGCTATCACACGCTAGTAAAGTTTCATTAGCTACACTTAAAAGCATGATTATAAAGTTGCATGTTTATGTTTTATAAAAATAAACCTAGATAAAATCTCTAGTCATTTTCATCCATAAACACATAGCCACTTCCATACAGCTACACAAGTATGCATTGCAAAATGTATGCAAAATAACTACACTTACCTCATGGTAAGACCCACAGGGAGCATTCTTACGTTAAGGACAAATCGTCTCTCTATTCTTTAACCATTCCTTGCCTATGTTTGAGAATACAAAGTAACCATCAGTCATGGGGGTTTTGTGATCTACATGCCTGAATGTCTAGCAAAAGTCCTCAGCCATTCCTGCATTTAACTTTGAATTAGAATGAGCTGCCAACATTTGAAATCTCTCTTTAATACATATTTGTGTAAAGATTTTATTTCATCAGTTAAAACAGAACATCTTTTAAAATATTATATTGTAATCTCTCATTTAAATTTCAAAGAAAAAAATTAAAAAGTTATATTTTAATTAGGTAAAGCGACTTCATTTTGATTTCTTTTATAAATGGAGTTTGATTGAAGTCTGAATGTTTCACAAAATGTTTTGATCTTGTTGAATAAGCAGTTTCTGTTGGAAAATTGTATTTTCATCGTTTCTGTGCAGCTTGAAGAAATTGGCATTGCTCTATTAACTTCAGTGATTTACAGTAAGTGAGGACCTGGCTTGTAACAGCAGCAATCTCTGCAGTCTTGTGGACTTGTTTAAAGAGAAAAGGTATTGCACATTTTGGAACAACTGGCAACGCTGAATGCACAGTAAATTACTTCATATTAATAAGCTTTGTTTCAGCATCAGTCTTAGCAAGCAGAGCAGAGGAGTCTTAGCAAAGAATCACTACACTATATGCCCACAAATACCTACTATGCTATTTGCTCTAAAAAACAGACTTCAGTATGCCATATTAAGCTGTCCACAGGAAGTAAAGTAGGGTCACAGCAAAGCAAACCAGAACTACCTGAGAGAAAAACCTGTATTCCCATTAGAAAGCAGTGACAGTGGCTCCTATGAACCAGCTGCCAGAGTTCAAGAAGCATTTGGACAATGCTCTCAGACACAGGGTTTGGATTTTGAATGGTGCTGTATGGAGCCAGGAGTTGGACTTGTTGATCCCTGTGGGTCATCCAACTTGAGATGTTCTATTATTCAGTCCTCCTTAAAAGCTAAGAGCAAATTCTGTCTTCTTCAGTAGCATCTTGATTGTGATGTAAGGAAAATGAATTGCTTGGTAGTAATGAGGAATCAGTTCTATTGAATCTTGAGCACTGACATACATAGAAAGAAAGAACTACAAAAAAATTAAAAATGAAAAAAAACTACCTTCGCCACTGAAACTGCTGAGGTTACTTAGAAAACTGGAATAGCACTGATTTAGAGATAACTATGCAGGTAACCTCACTCCTAAAGTCAATTTTTTTAATGCTTATTCTCATACAAGGTTTGTTCTAGGACTGCAGTTTCACTGCACAGCCTGAATGATGCATGGCAGATTGGTTGGAATTAAATGAACTTTAAGGTCCCCTCTAATCCAAACCATTCTATGACTCTATTAACATAAAAAAAAATAAAAAATAAAACAACTTTATACTGCTAAGGATTGTACTGAACTAGGAGAGCAATTCTATTTTCTACTGTGCATTACGCACGTGCAAAATAAGCCTAACAAATTGGGCACGTTAGCCAGGGAAAAAAAGAGGGAGGAATTGAAGGAGAGCCAGAAGACAACAACATAAATAATTGAAGCCTACAAAACATAACCTAGTCCAACAAGATGGAATGAGTTCAGAGTTGGGGGAAAGTATAACTATTAGGTGTAAAATATCACTGGACCCTGTGTACTTAAAAATGCAGAGGAAAAATTACTGGAACAATCTCTAGCAATATAGTCTCAGATTAGATACAGCAAAGAATTTCTACATGTTCTCCAAAAGGCTGGCTGAGAAAGATGAGTAATCCTCACTGCTGGAGGCCCTGAACAGCATCTTAGATTAATGTCCTCTGTCAGGGACAGCAGACAGAGCAGATCCTAGGTCTGCCCAAGGCCAAGTTAGTTCTCCATTCCAAATCTTGCAGCTCTCTGGAGCATTACCCAACCCCACTAACCTTTACTGCAAGCAGGCTACCAAACCATGAAAACCCCTCTTACAGTGTGGAAAGAGACAACAGCAGTTCCAGTAACGTTCATGGTTGGCAAACAAACATAAGGAGAGGGATCTTGGCTGCATGAAGGTGAATTGCATATGACCAATTTATGCATCCTTACTCCAAGTGATACCCTACTTTCCCTTGTAAAAAAGCGCAACTTCACAAAGGGTCAAAAAAATGAAGATGATTTAGTTGGGTCATACCAGACAAAACAGTATCTTGTAAAGATCGCCACAAACTGAAAGGTTACATTGCCATTAACATAACAGAAATAACAATTTGATTCAGAGCAGATTACAGGATATTCCAAAGACAAAATATTTCTGAAATATGTTACGTTGTATTTTCAGTGCAGATATTTGAACAAAATGCATACAGGACTACCAGTTCAGCTCCTTTGACTTGAAGCTCCCCAGAGCTCATTAAGACTGCTTGTAAGGAAAAATATAAATAAATCAAGCCTCATTTTTCTTATCGGGAAAAAAAAAAAGAAAACCAAAACTTTTCTTTCAGCTACAACCTTCTTCAGAAACTAGAGTGGAAGCTCTCACATCTACTGCCTACCTAGGAGTCATTTTTCATCTCTTTTTGAGTATGGAAGAAAATTTGCTTCGTCATTACTGTATTACTAATGACGAATAACCTTCAGCTCTCAATATTAGGTTATTTCCAATTTTGACTCTAAGAAAAAAAAATAAACCAAACATCACCATATCTTGCTCAGGTACTCAGCATGCATAAAGTTTTAATGTCTGATAAAGAAATTTTTTCACTTTTTAAACAAAAGAGCAGTCTTACCATGTCATTACACAGTTTGCTTACTTTTGTCAGTTTCAAGTGGACACAGTTCACTCTCATAACTAGATACTCCAGTGAGCAATTGAACCACAGCCTTAGTGACACACAGTACAACGCTCCCTCAGAGCTGCAGCACAGAGCAAAGCCTTCCTTCTCTCATTTTCCTTCCTTTTTTCCCCATCACACCCTCTAATGCTACCACCATGGGAAACAGTCTACACAAGGTAAGATGAGGTCCCACTCTTGAAAAGAAATGGCAACAATGTAAAGTACACTACTGTGCCATTGTCATCAATGAAATAGGTGTCAGGGTACAAAACTGGCAGCTCCAGTGTAAAGCAGTTGTTTCATAATGGGAAATGCAACCTGGATCAGCAGCTTCAGTAGCTCTAACAGCATCTCCGAGATGCACAGAACACACAAATGTGGGAGGTCTGCCATATACAGGTTGTTCCCTTCAGTACAGAGATTTACCCTAATGGAAGCGAAAGTGCACAAAGGACTTTCAAAATAAACAACAAAAAAGGAACAAATATGTCTCAAACATGATAATGCTAATGGAGAGGCAAATGCTGACGAACATCACATTTTATGGTTTAACAGTAAATATATTCTCTAGAACATAGTATTTTGGAGATTTATTATAGATGAGTTAGTGATTCAATTCTCTGAAGTAATTAAGTTTCTGTTGACACAAAAATCTCATAACTCAGGAAGTTCAGCAATCCCTTGAGTTACTTTGAAGAGAAAATGAAATTAAGACATGTTGGATATACACAAAGAAAAGACAAGGCTCATAAAAGTGAGCTAATCAAAAAACTCTGTCCTATAGACACGCACACTCACTACTTCTGTAACTACTTGATTATCCTAAGGTCTTTCCTTTTATAGCACATACTTTCATTAATTTATGGTCCATTGCATCAAAATGTCAACTGGATCAAACGTAAAAATTTTTATAGTGGAATAAGAAAGCATGATTACACTCTGCTGCTTCAGGCTAAAACGGAGGTGTCACGTCACCCGCTCTCCAAAGTAAAAGATTACAGAGTAAACAAGCACTGGGGTTTGAAAGCTTCTTTTACTCATCAATTGGTTTTAACTAACATACATCTTAGATGTTCCCTCACAAAAAAATTCAGTATAGACTGGGCTTCCTAAAAGCATTCTACCAGCAGCTACCAAACTAAAGTGAGTCTCAGAATCTATAGCTTGAAGTATTTCCTAGAAACTGTATGGACGTGTGAGAAATACTAGTACCAAGCAATGAGAAACCAAATAAAATGCAGTATCTGTCTAGGCAAATAAAATCAACACCTTATCAGCCTCCAGTGCTTTCTCCAGTCCTGATCTTGTATCTGAACATGTTTTCGCTCAAATTAAGATCTTCCTGCAAGTAGCAAAAGACCTACAAGTCTTGGACAAGAACATGAGATGCTCAAGGTGGGAGGGAGCGCATACATCAGATAAGGTGGCCTCCTTGAGGCTTCCAAGACATTAATAACAGAATATAGGTGATATTTGAGATGGATATTTGAGACGTATTTAGTGGTACTTGAAGGTGTACGATTAAACCCTGACACTGTAATAGAGTAGGCATCCCACAGGCTCAGGGAAAACCACTTAGGCATGAGGAAAGGGAGAATCCATCCTACTTACAATTAGAAAAGAATAAAAAAGGTAAACAACATCACCACAAGTGTGCAACAGAAAACTATATCACAGGAGTTTATCAGATGGGAAGTGTGTTTTGCCTGCCAGGTTATGGATTTACTGCTCCTTTTGTGCACTGAAGGGTGTGAGGGAAGGGAAGCAATTATTGGCTTTAATTAGGCAATTGGAATGCTTGATCTAGAGTAATCTAATGAAAGAAACAAGACTAGCCTCAAATCAACCAAAACAAACAGCTTCAAAGAAATGAGTGGCATACACACTAATGGCGTTTTCTCTTGCTTATGCAAAATTTTCCTGATATTCAAATGATATTTACAAAAGACAACTAAACAGCACACCTCTCCATCCCTTAAAGAAGAAACTCAGATAAAAAGAAAATTTGCATGCAGTTACACGTAGATTCGATCATCATTCTGCCCCAGGACTTGCCAGTCATTTTCATCTAAGACGATAGAGATAAGTTTTTCAAATAATTGATCAGTTTATGTGGCTTTGTTCCCCATCTCTGAATGAGGTACACTAAAATTTTTCTCGTGTGACTGCTAGTATCCCTGCACTTACTGCATAGCAGACACAGGTTAGTGCTATTTTCTGAAAGATATCACACATTACCATAGTTGACTTCAACAATAACTTCTAAACGAAATGTAGATAAGCTCTCTTAATTCCAATTGCCCTTTATTTTAAAGCTTAATTACAGCAGTACAAGACTGTCATGGAATGATAATTACAATTTATTTAAACATCAATAAGTAAACATTAGGTTTTTATTTTCCTACTGTGAGATGCATCTAACCTAATAGGCTGATAATGCCATTTAATTGTGTGCAATCAAAGAAACTGGGTAATTTCTGTCAGGTATCATAAAATGGCAATGGTTGCTTTATCACACAATATTAACATTTTCCAGAACCAACTGTTCTTTTTATGAATCAGCAGCTCCACTCAGCTTTGCTTAGATCTCAATAAAAGGGCAAAGAAAGTTGGAATTCCGTGCAGTCAGGGAGCAAGGCTCCTAAGGGCCGTGCCAGTAGAAGTGTAAATTAAGTTGAGTCAGAACTTCTCTCATTACCTTTAGGTTCCAGGACAACAGCAGTGACTGACACAACACTGTAATAGTGGCAAAAGAAAGGAAAAGTTGCAAACGAGAGATTTCTTCCCTCAAAACATAAGATTATTTTTACTAACAAAAATAAATCTCCACAGTTTTCACGTGTGGATTAAACTGGCAACAGTCTAGCAATATAACTGTCAGAGTTGTGCAGGTAATTTTCAGATTTGTTCTGCATCAGTAATAATTTTGATTATATTTCTGAAAAGAAAAAAAAAACCCACGAGAAGAGGGAAATATCGTACAGAAACAACTATAATTTTATTATTCCGGCATCTAAAATCATTACATTTATAGCACTACTGAATAGAGGTTTCTGCATGCAAATTACCCTGGTATCTAGGTCACAAAATGCTGTAATGTGATTTCTAATTAACAAGTGCTAATTACCATTCCAATCAAACATTTCATAAAATTGATGATAGTGAACTTAACTAACCTTTACCAACGTGCTAAGTAATTCCAAACATAAAAACTGGATATTTATGTTGTGCACAAACCATGCTTGCAAGAGGAGTCACTCCTTGCTCTCTTTCAGGCTCAGCTCTTTGTTTTGCTCGAGGCTTTTAATTATTGTGATTGGATTAGATCAATTTCTAAAATTTTTGAATAACTGTATTGAAATGAATAGATTGGTATCAAGCAAGAGCAGACATACCTTCCAACCTCTAGGATTTTGCAATGAGGCAAGATACAAAAAAATCCAGACATTTCCTTATTAGTGATGCAGCAGAACAGATCTTTCTGTGGCCTAATTTAGGCCCAGCTATATCACAAGCTTTGCAGATAATTTTCTCCAAATAATTTCTGGCAGATTATTTTATCCTGTTCACTTTCAAGTGAACTGGTAACAGACTGTTTGCCTATTTGACTCAAACAGGCCTTTAAATACGCTGTGAATATACCTGCCATCACCACTCCCTATATCCCACTCCCTAACTTTTGATTACTTATTGATTTCTAAAGATGATCCTACAATAATGGTAAATTCCTTTCCAGTGAAAAGCCATAGTTTTCATCAATGACTGGAGTTGCAGCATGGCTGGTTCTACATTATCATTTCCATAAATCAGCGCTGTTACAATCAACTACAGAAGCAGCATGCATTTTTTTGGCGTGCATAGGAAATTAGCATAAATGAATCATTTAGTTTACTCTGCTTCACCATATCTCAGCAAATTACAAAAAGGCCTCAGACTCTCTTTTCATCCATTTTTTGCTTATGAGCCTGCATCTGTGGGTTAGATCTACTCTGAGTGAACGGTACACTGTACCAGCTAAGTGAATGCATCACCTTCACTATGATATATAAGACATATTCCCCAAATCAGGAATTAACTCCCAAGAATGGTTTGACTAGGGCCAGCTATAAATGCTGCTAAGCAAAACCAAAAGTCTTAAAAATGATACCCCCCAGTACTGGAATTCAGAGGATTACTCCCTCACCTCAGTAGAAAAAAATAAGGGAGAAAATCCTTCCTGTGTTGAAGTCAATAAAAAGTGGAATCGGGCATGACCCAAAACACCTACTAAGTATTAATGCATGCAGGTCAGGCTCTTCAAATGCTAATTCTTCTCAGCTGTCAGTAACTCCACATGTAAGAACATGGCAGTGAATCCAGTCCAGTCTTCTTCCTCATTTGCTTCTTATTTACATGGTCCCAGCTCAGCCTTGAAACAATTAATCGTAGTACCATAGCAAGGAACATTCCCTCATCCTTAACATTCTGACACTTCTGTCCCTGCTAGTTGGGAATAACTGAGCTATGAAATTTGTACAAAGACCTCAACTCAGCAACTTAGTAATTAACCCTGTGATTTCATGACATGTCTAAAAAGACAAGTAAAGTATGAAAACCTAACTAACACCCAAGTGAATGAGATGAGAAGCAGCACTCAGTGATAACTCTACAGTGCACAAATACTGCTCTTGTGTCATGGCTAATATAGGAGCACAGGTTCCCATAAAGTACATTTAAAGCAGAGTTTTGCGTCCTCAGATATCAAAATATTTTCCAGTTTAAATATTATTTAAAACATACCAGGGGAGTAGTGGATGGTAGTGCTTACTTAAAATTGTGCCCCCACTGAGACATCCATTTTTCATCTACAACTCTCAAAACACTCCTACTTCATCATCAGCGTATCTAGGGTTACAGACCTAACAAGTGCTTGGGACAATTTAGAATCATAGAATCATCAAGGTTGGAAAAGGTCATACAAGACAATCTAGTCCAACTGTCTACCTACTCCCAGTATTTCCCCACTAAACCACACTCCTTAGCATAGCATCCAAACGCTTCTTGAACACGTGTGACAGAATCACAGAATTGTAGGGATCACTAGAGATCAGCTAGTCCAACCTTCCTGCAATGAGCAGGGACACTGCAGCTAGATCAGGCTGCCCAGGGCCTTATCCAGCATCACCTTGAAACTGAACATGGTCCATTCGGCTCTACCACCCCACAGTCCCTGTGCGACCAGGGTGAAAAAAGAAGACAGACTTCTAAATGGGACAAACTCTCACTGATGAACTGATCTCCACAGGCCTGCTTGCTTCTAGATCCTGCTCAGACAAAAATAATCCACTGAGAAACTACACCAGTTTGTGCAATCACGCAAACCCTGCAACGGTGAGTTGCAAGTGGTTCCTTTCCTATATTTACTACACATTTCACCTCAGGCAGCTAAGGCACTCCAGCAAGCCATTCACATTCTCAAACAAAGCATCAAGGTGCTCACAATTTGATTCTCAAACTCCCTTGGCTACACAAAGCCAGCACTGGCTCAGCACTCAGGCAGCTCTTCCTTGAAGTTCCCTAATTAGATGGTGCACTCACACTTGTCCATCCTCTGCACGTTCCCTGTAGAGTTTGACATTTAAATATCACTCCTCGAAACTTTCTCTACACATATTGCTCCTGGTATCACTCAGCAGCACAGAACAGACCCCACTTTGTGGGACTCCAACATCCCTCCCTTCTCTGGGTCTTACTTATCTACTAGGAGCACAATTGATGATCCCAAGTCTTACCTTAGCACATGCAGAATCTTGGATCAGCAGGAATTACTGCCTTTATTCCTGTACTGCATACCATCTTCCCCATCACCCACCCAATGCCATATTAAATTATTAGTGAATAAAAAAAAACAGTTTTCAGCATTAATAATTTACTACTACACCAAGAAGATGTGTAAGGTAAAATGTAACTGATACAGGATTCGGAGCTTTGGCAGCTTTTATAATACTCATTCATCTAGCATTTTCCATCATTAATCCTCATGCTTTGCTGACTGGAACATTTGCTCAACGACAGGTACATTTCCCCCCTGACATGGATCTGGTACACAGGTTCACTACCTGCAAGCATAAAGCATATTTTTGCTTGGGGAACTTAGTTTATTAAAATGCTGGCATCAGATCTAGCAAGTCCTACTGTCAGATGGAGTCACAGGGACCTAAGGTTAAAAATTCTGTTGACGTCAGCATAAGCAAATGGAGGATGGACAAGGTACCCTTGTAAAAATAATGCAATTTCTATTAGTTAATAATTTACTATCTATCCCTCTGCCTCTGCTGTCAGAAAGATGAGAGCTTTCCACTTAGGGGAGACCAGAACTAATTATGCTTATTGGGAACCTTATCAGAAAGCTCTAACTCACTGTGGGGAACTTCCCTAGGTGCGTCTACTGCACCTCTCCATGAAGGTAACAGTGCATATTGCACAGCATTGAACCAACCTCTTCAACAACTCATGATATGAAAGTAACGTGATTAGAAAGTACCTGAGTAAACTGTAAGACAGAGGAATTCAAAATCAAGCCATTATAAAAAGCAACAACACAACTTCAGAAAAATTCATACAATCCTTAGAGTTGGAAGGGATCTCTGAAGGCCATCTAGTCCAACTCCCCTTCAATGCACAGGGACACCACAGTTAGATCAGGTTGTCCAGGGCCTTATCCAAGCTCACCTTGAAAGTCTTAATTTTTTTAAACAGTGATTTTTGAAGACATGGTTGGCAGAACCTAGAAACCATAATTGCTTTGATTGGAAAACACGTGTATTTTGACAAATTTAGACTTTTTAAATTCCGAACAATTTGATCAAAACTTGTTTCAAGTGAGCCTCCACACAAAATGACATTTAAACCTTCCATTGTAAAATTCTCAGCTGATGGGAAACAGAGAAAAACACAATTTCCACCTAAATTCAGCGACACGGTGATTTATTTACTTAGTTTAACAAGTGAAGACCTGAATATCAGAATGCATACGAGGATCAAGTTTACAGCTTTTTGGTCTCTACCTCTTACTAGTAGCTGAGTTATTTGGAAAACATTAAACTACAAACTGAACGCACACTCTTTCCATAGGAATCTGGGCAAAGTCCTAAAGTTTTATTAACATGGCATACTAAATTCTTTCACAACATGCTACAAAGTATGTCCCGATTTTCAATCATTTTGTTACATTTTCCTATAAAAACAGTATTCACCTTCCAGTATGCTCCTTGGAATTAAACTCAAAAAGGCTGTCCATCTCACTGACCCTGTCTGTTCATTTTACTGGTCCATCTATAACAGACCACATTCTTCAAAGGTAGAAGACAAAGAGCTAGTAGCTAATTGTTTTTCAAGACTCCTGTACACTATCACTGGCTTTACCTGTTGCTTCATGCAGGTCAAGTCACTGCTTCACTTCCTTCATCCTGGATGAGGAGCCATCTCTTACAGTGTGCCTGTCAATAGCACAATGGGCCTTGATACACAGCTGCCAGCTGCTACATTTAAGTACATCTTAATAATAATCAGAACAATTAAGAAATGTTACACAAGGTTCCTGACGGAGAGAAGCATTCTCTGTACTGTGCAATGCTTCAGTGAAGCAACCAGTAGGATTTAGAGGCACAGAAGGAACATATTCATTAAGCAGATCCCACTTGATGCAGTTGCTCTTTTTACTGTAATCACAATTTAGTGATATTGAGGCTTTTAGAGTACGTTACTGGGAAGAAACAAATAATGTGGCTCTTCTGACTCTCAGGGGAAAATCGCTGCTACTTAACGATGAAATTGTAAGTGCTAATAATGTGGTCAGTTCAATTGCACTCTCCTGCTGCGCAGCTCCCAAAGGGTTCTCTTGGGCAGGAGATGTGCTGTATCCTGCTCAACCTCACTCACCTTACTCTGCAAGTTTCCCATGAGCACAGAGAGCTGCAGACCATGAAGGGAAACTCTTCACTGTTAGGTAACACTTTTGATCTCGGTTTAACCAAGTTGCTTAAACAAGACATCATTATACTTACCAGCCAGGCTTTACAAAAAGAAATGAACACCTATAACAAAACCACGAATTTCCCCTGCATCTTCCCAGGGAGGGAAGGGTCTCGTGCCTCTTGCTTAGACAAATGTAAATGAAAACTCAACAAGCTACTTGGAATAATGCTCACTCAGCTGAGAGTTAAGTAATGAAACAGAGACCTGAATCTCAATTTTGTCATGCACTTATCTTAGCAGTATCAGTGCTTATCACCCACAGCATGCCGCACGATGAAGAAATTAAGTCAAGCTGAGAATCACTTTGTAAATCCAACATGCTTAAATAATCAAGTCAATCTTAATGTTAAGGATGGGCTATTTCCTTCTGTTTCTTGTTAAACAAGAAACTCCCACTTTGCAGAGTGAAATTTTCTCAAGGCTCGTGACCAATCTTTTGGTCAATGCATATGGAAGTGAGACCTAGCAAAACTATTAACCCCCACCCACACTTGCACTATGGCCTTGCTAAGATATCTTTATACATGATGCTCCTAGGATATACAATTCACACCACAAGCCTGTATTTCCTTTCATTGTGTATTCTGGTTCTTAAATAGTGAATACGAGCTCACGGAACACTGTAAGCACACTACAGAGCTGCTCAGTACTGGTTAGTTAGCACACACCAGAAATCAGTTTTTCCAGGACAGATTAAATCCAGTTTTGAACAAAGAGCAGCACAACCTATGAAGCCAAAGAAGCTTGCGCAGATGTAGAATAAGCACACATCTATTCACCACCGTATTGTTAATTCACTCCACCCTCCCTGCTGGCGCAAGGGAAGCTTGACTGTTTTCTGCCTGGCATTTTGGGCCAGTTTTCACCCTCTGCCTGAAAAGAAGCCAATTTCTGTAGCCCTCAGAAGCTTATTACCCATAGATAAATAGCTTCTGCCTGGTCACATATCTCATGATTTATTTTTTTTTTACCCACTAAGGAGTCTTAGTAGAAAATGATGCCCAATCAAGCAGAATCTGTAGCTTGCCTTTAACCAAGGTTGTGCAAAATCTCTATTCCAAAGGATGTAATTGATCTCAGGAGAGCTACCTGAGCTTGATCTAATCAACCTAATCATGAGTTTATTCTTCCTATCTCTTTGCATTTTTTTTCCACTTTCTTCATTTCTATGGAAAGCATTAATTCACTTACACTTCCAGCTGATTCCCTCTGTCTGACCCCCTGATTTTACCTACTCCTCAGTAGACACAGAAGATGTGAAACCTCTCAGGTGAGAAAGTTGCATGATTCAGGGGAGTCACTGGGCTTTAGTAATGTACAGAAATACTGCTCTCTTGGTGTTAAACATACCAAGATGTACAGTTAAAAACCAAGCACTATCGCTCCACTTAAATGAAACACTTTTTACAAAAGGGTTGTCTTCCAGAATTCACTCCCTTGTGAATCTCAGGCCCTGGGATGCTGCAGACTTCAATCTGCACCTGCAAGGGATATTTGGAAAATAAGGAAATAAATTTTGCCATCAGGCAACAGGGGCTGACTTTAAGAAGCATTAAAAGGTTTGTCAATCCATTCTGCAAATAGACACCCTATATTGGCAGTTCTCTTCATCGAGTGCATTTTGGGAATAATAAACTGTTAAAATACCAGAAAGTATGTAAAGTGAATTGATCGTGATACCTGAGTGCCAATATAAGGAGCAAATAACCTGAAGTAGAAGAGTTTGCGAATCCCTCAGGAAAGTCATAACAACATCCAATAACTGAACTGAAGTGAGATGGGCAGAAAGTAAATACGGTGCATTTTAGGTGCGTATATTTAACCAGATGCAATTTTAAGTAAATATATTTAGCAGATTGGACAATTAATCTTCAGAATGAGAACAGAGAAACAGTTTGGGAGGATATATGGTCTGCATGGTCCTAAACATCACGCTCTGCAAGTACTGCAGCTACTGGAAAAGCTTCAGGCGGTCACAGCAGGACAAGAACAGGCACTCTTTGCCAGATGCATGACCAAGTATGTGACCAACCAAAAGAGCCTCTGCAAAATTGTTCCAGTTGCTGCCTGATAACTGGTCTCAGCTACAGTGAAATTACTTGGGTTTGTGCAACAAATGAGAAAAGGGACCATTCCACACAGTTCCCTTTTAGCTTCTCTTCTCACCCATGGGACCACTGGGAAACATTTGTTGCTGAAAGGTTTTTTTTTAAGAATTATTCTAGCAGTTTGTTTTAGTATAAAGAGCTAACTAGGGACAAGAAAAACAGCTGGAATTAGGACACCTTATCTCAGCGCACGGTCTGACCCACTCATCTCCTGCAGCACGGATAATCAGTTTCTCTCACATAGAAATGTGTTGGCAGTTAACAGTAGCAACTTCTTTTTAATTAGGAATGAAATGTTCCACAAATCACAATTATTTTGGAAAAACACGCAGGATAATTCAGCATGTGAACAGACAGAACATTTTATCATCCTTTTCAGAAAAGGATGTAGCTAATGTTGTTCAAGAAAACCTCTCTTTATCTTCTGATATTTTAAAAGTAAAGAAGAGAAGATCAGATTCAACAATTGCATGGCATTTTCAGAGAAACTTCTGAAAGGATTTTTTTCTTGGCTAATTCATTAAAATCTGCCCTGTGACCTTATCATAGTACACTGAGGCCCAAAGTGCAGAGGTAGCTTAATAACTGAGTTGTGTGTGTTGTGTATGATTTTTAATGACTCCAATGTACATATTTCACTGTAGTCACAGTAAGAGCGTGCTGCTTTAATGCAGTGCATTGTGCTTTAAAAAAAAGAAAAAAGATTATCCACATATTTACAAAAGCATTTAACAAGGTGTTACGTTTGCCACAGGACAAAATATGTGCAACCTCTCTTGTATTTCATGTTTCTGATAAAGATTTGGTGTGCTTGGAAGTCTGACAGCTGTACTGATACGGCCTCACTCTTTTACCCCTCAAACTGGATATCAGGAAAAGGTTCTTCACCAAAGGGTGGTCACAGAACAGACTCCCCAGGGCAGCAGTCAGGACCAATCTTGATGATTTCAATAAGCACCTGGACAAGGCTCTCTAACATATGGTCTGATTTTGGGTGGTCCTGGGTGGAGCCAGGATTTGGACTCAAATACCCTTGTGGGTCTGTCAGCAGGGGTGGGTCCCTTCCAGCTTGCAGTACTATGTCATTCTACAATACTACAGTTCTCTAAAACCACCTCAGCAGAGATTTGTCCAGTTTAACAATGTTGAATTCCAGGTAGCAAAGAGGGAAAGAAAAAGTCTTTTCTGTAAAGTGCTCATGCCTCTAATGCTTCTGACAGGATTGTCAGGATATTTCCATTTACTCCTTGCTACTAATGACTCCAGCAATATATTTACAGCATCACAACTCAGCTAGTTTCCTTAGATCCTGTGCATGAATCTATTGATTATACAATTCAAGATACCTACGGATAGATTACCGTTTTATTCCCTTACTTCTAATTCTTGAAGTGAAGAGTTGTTACAAAAATCGCTCACAAACTAATCCAGACTCATCAACAATCTGCATTCACTAATGATGTTTAGCAGACCATAGAGATTGCTGTCCAGAACTCTTCTAAGAGGCAAAACAAACATCTAAATTATAACTTTCTAACATCTGCTTCCTCTAGGGGAGGATTTGTATGAGGTTTGACAGATGCGACAGCTCCAAAGAATGGCTGTTACAAATGAGCTATCTAACACAGTCTTGGAAAATGCAGCCAATCTCAGCTTATTGAAACAAGCTCCAAACCAAGGCAGAAATAACACGCAGCTGTTCTTTCTGACTGCTGTTCAGGAGAGAGATGGTATCTCATGTTGATATTAATAGATTTCTGACTACACATACCACCTGGAAAATGAGAGCTGACCATTTCATCTCATTTGATGTTATTTATAGAATATTAAATAAAAAAAAAGTCTCAAAAAAGAGAGCCAGTGTAGCAATGACAATGCTGAATAAAACCATAAACAGCTACTGAAGTCTTTTTGTTAACTTTACCCTCAAAACATTAATCTGAGTGAGCTGCCGTTGGTACCTTAAGGGTCAGTTCATCATCAGACAATGGCAGTTCTGTGAATAATTCTTACTACAACCTACCATGCATTTTATTTACTAAGCTCAACACAGCGAAAATGGATGTAACACACCACCAATCCCTCTTAACAGAAGTTTCAAATCTAACTCTACACTCTATCCACAGAGTCATAAATATTGGAAAAGACTTCTAAGATTATCCAAGTCCAACCATCAGTCCATTCCACTAGCCATGTTCCTCAGTGCCACATCCACACGGTTTCTGAACACTTTAAGGGACGGTGACACTGCCACCTCCATAAGCAGCCTGTGCCAGCGCCTCACCACCCTTGCTGAGAAGAAGTTCTTCCTAATATCTAACACAAACCTCCTCAGCACAACTTGAGACCATTCCCTCTTGCCCTGTCACTGTTACCTGGAAAAAGAGGCCAACCTTCACCTTGCCACAATCTCCTTTCAGACAGTTGCAGAGGGCCACAAGGTCGCCCCTGAGTCTCCTCCAGACTGAAAGACTCCAGTTCCCCCAGCTGCTCCTCATAAGACTTGTGCTCCCAAGCCCTCAAAGCCCTTCTCTGGACACACTCCAAGTGTCATTCTTGCAGTGAGGGACGCAAAATTGAACACAGCGCTTGAGGTGCAGCCTCACCAGTGCTGCATACAGAGGGACAATCACCTCTCTGACTGCACTATTCCCAAGATACTCCCCTGGCCCAACATACAGCTTTCTTCTGAAGAGACAAAACAAAATACAAATCTACTCTTACAACAGGTTCTGTAAAAAGGATTGACGTAGCCTAATTTAGTTTTTTCTCCCTGAAAATTTACTGAGGTGGGTTTTTGTGCCAGAGCATGCCTATGGGGCCAGCATGTGACTCTTTCCCTCAAAGAGGAAATCCTTATTGAACCCTGCCTGTTTCCAATAGAATAAATTCTCTTTAGCATCTTGCAATCTCCTTTTGTGAGGTCTCAAAGGGAATAACAAGCATTATTTGCCAAACTAAATGGCACTCCTTCCCCCATGCTCAGCCTCTTGTACACAGAGAAACATGGGCCAGCCATCCTGCAAGGGGATGCATTTGGCTGTATGACTTGCTGAATGTATTTGCACTGGTGAATAATTTCCATCAATGCACAAACTGACAGGATGATTATTGTCTGCTGATCTGAGCAAAAGTTTGATGGACACATAGCACCAGCGGAGCACAATAAGCAATGCTGCTTCTGCTGATCTGCTGCAGGTTGGAAAGAAATCTGGTACCCAAAGGAACACAACTGTATTGCCCACCACCCAGCCAGAAGCTCTTTGGAATAGTGATATGTCTGAATTTCTTGGGTACACTCAGTACCCCTCAAAATACCCTTATCAAAATAGCTCAAAGCAAAGGATAAATACTTTATCTCCTTGTTTCAGATATGTAATGATGCAGAGGAACAGAATTTTAACTTTTCCCGTTGTAAAACTTCCACTGTTACACAAGAGCCATTGAACAGTTTCACACGTTGAGTACCCACGTTATAGCTCCAAGTGACATGGAACTATATGCAACACCTCTAAACAAAGGGCACATACATACAGACAAGATGCAGCTTCAGGATACATAGATGACTTGCCTGAACACTTCTTTGTTAACTTCAGTTACCCACAATGCACAGTCAGTAGATACGTAGAGAAATCATCTCAAGGACCAAAACACAGAGGTCCACAGAAGGACTGCAGGCAACTCCTTCTATTAAGTTCTCATAGAAAATTGTTGTACCACCCCCCTAATGGACCAACCAGACAGGCAAAGATAGGCAGAGACGACTGTAAATTTGAACATTCCAAGCGAGAATACAGCTGCAAGGAACACATCAAGGAAATGGAGACTTCCACATTCAGCACGGACTGGAAGGATGGATGGTTTTCTTCTAGCACAAACATTTCCTAACTGTGAAGCCACTCCTCCCTCTTCCTCTAGCCCACTGAAAAACAAAATCCTGCTTTGAGAAAAGCAAATGATAACTTTTTTGTTTGTTTGTTTTTGTTTTTACACAACAGAACAAAGGGATTAACATTCAGGTGAAAGACAGTAGCAATCTAACGTCTGGTTCCCAGATCTACAGCCCATTTGCAAATGCAGGAAGCAGAAATCTCCTGCAGGGATATAAGGAGGTTTACACTGCCAGTAGAATTTAGCTGCAGTTAGAAATGGATTTTTTTTCCCTGACCACAGCCATGTAATCTTTGAATGGGCAATACTTGCTACCAGCATATAAAGTCACTTCTTCAAATAAAATTAACAAGAAAAAAAAGAGAAGTTTCTGGATTACTTTTTTCACTCAACAAATTTGATACAAACATCAAAGCATTTGTTAATTATGTTACTTGCAGACAATGCACTACAGCAAATATACACTGGCTTCTACTGCATGATGAACTGGAAAAAAAACATACTTCAACACAAAATCAGGAGAGGAATAATTTCTAAAACAGCTGTAAAAGGACAGAAAATGGAAAAGCTGCTAAGTGAGATTGATTAATATTAGTAACCTTGCTGCCAATTAACTGGGAAGATCTTGAAAACATTAAGTGAAAATGTTGAACTATATCACTACTCAGGTCAAGTACAAGGAGAAAGGAATGTAATAATTCAGAATGTATTTGCCTTGGGTTAGAGGCAGTTTCACATCCTTGGATACATGTCTCAGGGGATCCAAGAGTTTTGCTCTGTAGTTCCAATCAATGGATGGGAAACAGTGCTCAGATGTCTGCTGCTCAGCGATTAAAGGATCAGCAGAGCAGGGCAGCAGCTTTCAACCTGTAAAAAGTGTTTGCACATGCTGAGCTTATAGGGCTGTCCAGGCAGGAGATCATTTGAATAGGATTTTCAAAGGCAGTCAGAACATACCTAGCACTTTTTCATACCATCAGTGAAAAAAACATACATTTCCTGAAATTAAAACTTGATCCTCCAGTAAACCCAATGGGAAAACAGACCTCTTCATCTATGGTATGGGTCATGGAGGGGCCAGGACTTCATGGTGAAAGCCTGAGGCCCAGGGAGTTTTGAGGAAGCTTTATTTTTATCCGGCAGGTCATAGAGGTTAGATATAGGACTGTCAGGATTTCACCAGAAATCTCTGCTACTAAGTACTACATAAATAAGTTTCCTGAATGCTCAGGCTCAAAAATAGTCTTAAATTAATAAGTGGTGGGATTAGATACTGGATTATCAAGTATTTAAAATCCAGTTATGGAAGAAAGATTTATCCTGAGTTTGAAACGCATCTGGAGCACACCACCTCTGTTTTGTTAAAACCATAACAATGCAGCCCATAATTACTTGATATAGTTTAGTTTATGATACAGCTCACGTGGCTTTTGACACAGGAACTGCCAGAATACACTAAGCCTGTTCTACAGCTCATCATGGGTCTTGAACCTGGCCATAGCAGTGCTGGCTGCCTCATGGCTAAAGCGCAAAAACAACATGATTGACAGCACAGCATAACACATGCTAGGGGGATGCATCTGCAGTGTTTACAGCTACCAGCCTGCTTACCTCCAAAAGCTTTTCCCCTTTAATGTTATAAACAGTCACACACACAGACGTTTGCTCATTATCCATAAAGCTACCTTGGCTTTACTGCCCACAATGTCTAGCTCATTAGCAGTGCCCCCACAAATGCGCACTCCCCTACTTTCCACCCTACTGAAGCCCAGCTTCAGAAATATCAGTCTCTGATCTCAGTTTTACCCTAGACCTGCACTTCTTGCCTAACAGGAGTTTTATTTTCCACATTCACTGTAAATCTAACTGCCCAGCAGCAGCTTAAACTGATCAACTGTTATCTCTTCAGGTGAGCACACTAACTACAGAGTTCCCTCTTATTAAAGCTCTGCCAGCCCTTCACACCATCTTAAGGGCTTGACACTACTTGGAACCCTTATAAATGTACTTTCTCATACTAAATTAAGATAGAAAGTTTTTACCTGAGCTCTCAAATTACCTTAATGCTTATTACTTTATACCAGCTCTTGTTCCTGTCACTGCTACTTAGCTCTTTTCCAGAAAAGTTCACAAAACTTCCTTTAGAGTGATGTTTCTGCTGGAGGTAAGCACAGAAGGATACCTGGAAACAGCAAGCCTGCTTCAGTGCAGATGATCTCCTTGCTACTTGGAGTGGATGACAGTGAACACATAAAGTAGCTGAGATAAAGGAGGTCAGGGCAGGCATAGTCCCATAGTGATGGGTACAGGTAGCGCATCTCCAAGAAAAAAAAAGAGAGCTAACTACTGGTTAAATTAGAATTATCAGAACCAAAACAGAAACAGTGGTGAGATTTCACAGTTTTTATTTTCACTCTGCTATAAATAGAGTAGCTGATTACTTGTGATCTCAAAACATATCCAGGAAGCAAGAAGGCTAAAAACTAACAAAGCACCTCCAAGATGCTCAGTATTCTATCCTGAGACTTAGGATCACAGATTGGAAAAGATCTTCTAGATTAAGTCCAAACTGCAACCTAACCATACCACCCTAACTCTAACAATCCACCATTAAATTATATCCCTGAGCACTGCATCCAAATGGATTTTAAACACATTCAGAGATGGTGACTCTACCACCTCCTATAACAGGCTACTCCAGTGCTTATTCCGGTGCTTATTCCAGTGCTACACCCTTGCTAAGAACCTTTCCACAACCAAGTTTTTCCATATATTCAAACTAAACCACAACCCCCCCCTCCCCGGTACAACTTGAGGCCATTTCCTCTTGTCCTGTCACTCACCACCAGTGAGAAAAGACCAATCCAGCTCTTACTGCAACCACCTTTCAAATATTTGAAGAGAGCAATAAAGTTTCACCCCAGCCTCCTCTTCCCCAGACTAAACAGCCCCAATTCCTTCAGTCGCTCCTCATAGGGCATACTCTCCAGGCCTTTCACAAGCCTTGCTGCCCCTCTTTGGACCTGCTCACTTGCTGTACCTCCCTTCTGCCTGCATTGGCTTTCCCCAGGAATAAGAAATAGATGATTTCAGAGCCCTTCAGAAAAAGTTGTCTGAAGAGGTGATAACAACAACTTTCGGTGAAAACGTTTTAAGCCTTCATAGCTGTGACATCAAGTTCTGTATATTTTCTGCATAACTAAATAAATGCATCACTGAACTTGTGTGTTGTTTGGTTATCACCAAATCTACAGCACAGAAGTTGAAATTGGGCTTAGAGAAGGAGGAGAGAAGTAAAAATTTTGTAAGCTAAAATGATGCCAACCATCCAAAGCTGTTTAACACTATGGATCTCCGAAGTGTTCGTTTTGGCTCCAATACAAATACATGTAAACTGAGTAAAAACTATATGAAAACAGCATGATGGAATTCAAATGCCAGTGAATCATGTTTTCACTCAACAGGAATTTAATTTAGAAGATACTGTTTTAGATTACAAACTGCAGTAGCATTTTCAACCAGACAAGTAATGTTCTTCATTGGTACTCTTTATGGGCCACGATATGCTTGTAAGTATAAATACAATACAAATTATTGACATTAGAGACCCTGTCATCCCCACATACATATCAAAATAATATGCAACATAACGTATATTGAGGGCACAATAGTTGGAGAGTTATCTTGAGCAGCACACATTGAGAATGAGCCACAAAAGCCAGAAGCTATGGGCATTATCTACAAGATTGTAGTATTTTTCCCCCCCGCTATGTTGCACAGTTACATGTTCTCAATAGACCATATGTTGTAGCTGCTGATGTTTTAATCAGATTAGTGTTTGGACATTCCCATGTGCGAGGCAACGTAGCAGCTCTCAAAAGGATGTAGAAACATCAGTCACATGAAAGCAGCGTTCGTAAGAGAAAAAGAACAGAAACATATTTCTATCTAAGTAATTCATATGTGGCCTAAAGAATAAAATTGTACCGTAATATACAAACCAAACCCCTCTGACCTTGAGCAGCCAGCTTTGGCTATGCAGCCTGCTCTCCCACAAGATCAACACTACCACAGCTCTATGCAATGCAGGCAGGAACAGCTGTCACCATGTAACCCTTATAGAGCATTGCAGCACTGTAGAGTTTTGTGTACAACAACTTATCTTTCCTCCATCCCATTAATAATGTGCTCTGCTAGGTTTTTTTTTCCCCAGCTTTCTAATCTACCTACATGTGATAACCCTACGCTGAAAGGTACTCCACTAATTACAATATATTGCATTTACCCTGTAACGTATCTTTCACTGTACAGTAGAAGCATGGAAACACGCTACTTTGTGACTGAAAGCACTTCCCCCAAACCCTGCTTTCCCACAAGAGAACCTTCTGCCATGGCAAATAAGAGTATTTTAATGTTAGGGAATTAAGTTTTACTAGATGTCAGCTTCCTAATAACATTGGAGAGATCTGTAAAATAGAAAACCACACATCTGCTTGCCAAATGGCTTTCTATGCCTCCTAATGTTTTCACTGATGCAATACAATCCTATTTTATATAGCATTTTACAGCTCTTGGAAAAACACTTTCCAGTCAAAACACATTCTAGTGCATATATTGGGCTTATACAAATACATACAGGATACTGTTCCATGTCTAACCAGAGGATTTGCTCTCTTTTCTTACTCTAATCCCAAACAGTCATGGTCTGTATTTCACCTGTATTTTAAGTGACCTCCAATTACACAGTAAATACAAATTGCAGGAATTACAGAGAGAGGTTCTTTCATTTGTGCCCTACAGATGATGATAACAGTCCCTTTGGTTTTAAAATCTGTCTGAGATGACAGAACTGAGATAATGTGTAAAGCTGCACACAAAGGCTGATGTCAGCTGCAGTACTGCCAACACCCAGCTCGGAAACTTGGGTCTGCCTACACAAGCCAGGACGAAGAAGAAAATTTTAAATGTTATTGATGAGAAGCTTGTTTTTTTCAGGTGTGTTTCATTCTTTTTTTTTTCTTTTAATCCCTACAATGAATAGAGAGGTATCTACTGCACCCAAGTGCATCAGACCTACCTTGCCTTCTTAAGAGCTTTTGTTCTTGGCCCTCTTTCCCTCCTTTTAGTTTTTCCCCTTTTTCTGGAAACTATAGGCCCTTGCTGTGAACTCTGGATCCTAGTATAGCGTATGAACTGATATATGGAAGGAACTGTCCGAAAAAAGTACTTATCTGAAATATTTTCAGACAAAGTGACAGAAATTAGGTGAACCTTTGGTTCCTTCTGAGAGATGATGCCTTCACAAGGATCCTTCTGATGATCTCTCCAGTTTGTTTCCCTTGAAATGCAGCACTGACATCTCTAAAACAAACTGTTAAGGATTAAACTTGTGGATGCAAGTTACTAAGACCAAAAAGCCACCAAAAATATCCCCCAGCAACTGGGGAATAGCAGCTCAAGTTCATAAAGTCAAATCTGGCATTTTCTCATACTCTCTGGAGAGGATTTGAATGTTAAACATGGCTGCAAGAGGGATTCTCAACCAAAATGAGCAGAAGATTAAATGTGCAAAGACTGAGGCAGAAATACTCCAAGACTCAGGAGAAATAATAGTGCCTTTCCCAAACCATGTTGTCTAATGTTAAGAGCATTAAAATCCTTGAATGTTGCAGTGCACAGATGCTCTCTCTAGTGGGAAAAAAAACAAAACAAAACAAAAACGTATCATCTTTGTTGTGAGGATGCAAGAGAAAAACCTAAATAAAAAAGTGCAAAAAAATCTAAGCCTTGGGATTTGGTTATAAAGTTGTATTTATTCCAGTCCTTTCAGAAAGGGGGCTTAGTTTTACATTTTAAAAGGCTCTAATTCCCAGCTTCGTAAATGACTTGTATTTTTTAATATAATTGGCTTCTAATTCAGTTGAGCGTATCCAAAAAGTACACAGTTAAGTAGAAACCATACAAATATCGCTCAGCTTCCAGTAAGCCTTGCTGCAGTTGGCAAAGGTAACAGCCACAGCTCAGCTAAGGATCAACCAAGAAGAAGGACTTCAAAGGCACAAGCAAATTAAGTGAGAAATTTCAAAGAGATGGATGGAGGGCTTAGCTAGACACTACCAGAGCATGGGTAAAAGAGAAAGACATTCAGAAGCACTGTCCAAGTAGCATGCAGGGAAAGCCACTGACTGATGTGCCTTAGGCTGCCAGAAAGTTTTTCTGCTGTTAGATTTCATTTGTGTTCAGTGAAACTGGAATTTGTCCAGCCCTTCATAAATGAGCAAGACTCTCCCAGCTACAAAGAGGATCAGGGATGGAATCGCTGAGGTACATTTCTGCCTTGAGTCAGCTAGAGCGCTGACAGTTGGCATAAAAATTTGTTATGGGTTGCACATTTACGGTCTAAGATTTTATTAAAAAGTGATGGAAAATATTCTTTACAAAGGCTTGCTTGGGTTATAGTTATGAATATCAAGGGGATCAGATTCATAAAGTTAATTTGGGTTTATGGTTCTTTTTGATTGTAAGAAGCTCCTTATGCCACTGAGAATACAGAGAGGGAAGAGAACAGAGGCTGGGGTAATCTATTGGATACATGCCATTACCTCTTCTTCTTACTTACAGCTTGTTTCCATCTCTGCCCCCATTTTGCCTTATGTCCTACCTAGGATCCTCAGGTAGCTGCTTTTAGAAATACAGCTGCTTACTTTCAGTAACAGGAGAAAAAAAAAAAAGGGGTATCTGTGAAACCAGGTCTTGGAGCTCTTACACTGAGCAGAGCACTGGAACTTTATTCTCCTACCTCTCCATCCAGAGCAAATTCAGGCACCCAGCATATCCACAACTCGTTGGAAAGTCAACGAATGCAGAGAACTCAGTTGGATAGAGCACAGAAAAGCTTGCCATCCTGCACCAGAGCTTAACTCAAGAGGGGAATTACACCTTCCTGAGGGCCTACAGATCACAGTTTGAGTTGTTTGGTTGGAAAACAGGGCTAGCTTATTACCTTTGGGAAACAGAACCAAATCCATCTCCATCCGTGCTGCTGCCTCCCCACCATGCATGTTAACTCATGGGGTGTAGGCTTCTGCATCAGCTACAGTTCACTGACACCATCTGCCTCATACTCCTGCAGCTCAAACAGCACTGTAAATCATTCTGTTTCCTGTATGAAAGCACAGAAGAGATGCTCTGAAGACTCCCTTGAGCCTGCATTGCTGAGAACAGACATCTTCCTTGCCCTATTCTCTTCTCCTGAAGCATTTATAGCATGACGTCTGCTTCACCAGCCAAGGAGCAGAAATGAAACTCTGAGCTTCTGGTTTAAAAATTGTGTGAACTCCTCCACAGCCAAGTTCCTCCTTGCATTTATACTCTTGTCACCGTCTCATGACACCTCAACCCACTAGAGATTTGCCCACAGTTACCTTGCCCAAGCATTCTAAATGTTTTTAATAAGTTCATCACATTCTACCAGTTCAAGAAACCACAGTCAATCTCAAAATTAGAGAAATGAAGGAATTACTTGAAAAAATGGTAAATAAATAAAGTTCTGGTTTTAAAAAGCCATCCGTCATGTTTTCAAGCACACAGATTGTGTTACAGATTACACAAAGCTCTTGAAGTCCTTGGGCTTAAAAGTCAGTCCTTAAATAAAATACAGAGTGGGCAGGAGGAAGCCAGAAGCTAAAGAACTACCAAGAGAAACAAAACAGACTCCTCACCTTCCCTCTCCCAACCTTACATCCTTTGAAGAACAGAATCTGATCTTAAATAGCAGGTGAACATTATGGCCATTTCCTCAAACAAAACAACGCACCAAGATTGAAGTTCTATGTAATTATCTACATATATTGGAACATGCTCAAATACTTGCCATAACTTGACTGGTCAGCTGTGTGATGAGCTTGATCAGCATGTTTTCCAGAATGGTTTCCTAACAAAGAAGGAGGAAAATTCCACTGTCTTGCAGATTTAACATTGTTATCTAATAGTCAAAAAGTTCCTTTATACACACAAACATAGAAATGCAAGTATATGCTTACTTTCTTCCATATTTTGTTTTTCCCTTTTATTTTTAATTCTGTTTTCAATGGTAGTCTTGGAAACTCAGACCAAACTCACCCTTTAAGGACTGATTACCCAAATAAAAACAAACAAACAAAAACATTAAAAGATGAGTGAACTCTTAATTACTTTTTGCCTAGAAAATAAGAAAACAAAAAAGCTAAAGAAGCACCACAGTTCCTTCAGTCAGCCTTCAATCATTTTTGTTCCTACAGACAAGTAAAGTTTAAATCGATGTGGTTCTTATTTCATGTCACATTCTAATCCTTTTTTTAGTTAAACACAATGACAGCACAGCACAAGATATTTCAGCAATACAACTGAAATACTCCATAGAAAACAACAATTTTAATAAATAAAAATAAACAAATAAAACAAAACAAAACAAAAAAACCCACAAATGGTTGCAAGTGGAAATTCATCCCAAAAAGTATCTTTGACAAAGAGACTATTCACCTGAAATACATACTTGGAAGAGATCTGGGTCTGTTCAGCCTTGAAAAAGGAAGGCTCAGAGGGGATCTGATCCACATCTATAAATATCCAAGGAGCAGAAGGCAAAGGGACAAGGCTGGACTCTTCTCAGCAGTGTGTGGTGAAAGGACAAGGGTAAACGGCCACAAACTGATGCATAAAAAGTTCCACACAAATGTGCATGGCAACTTATCACAGTGCAGTGACAGAGCACTGGCACAGGCTGCACAGAGAGGTGGTGGAGTCTCCTTCTCTGGAGACGTTCAAGACCCGCCTGGACACCTACCTGCGCAACCTAGGCTAGGTTTATTAACCTGCTTTGGCAGGGGGGCTGGTCTCGATGATCTATAGAGGTCCCTTCCAACCCCTACAATTCTGTGACCAGTACAAGCATACAATTTTACTCCAAAGCTTTAAGGCGACACCAATGAACACTAATATTAATAGCCTAAAAATAAATATCACCTTAGAACAGCGTCTCAATGAGAAGAAAAAGACTTCTGGGCATGCATCCATTTCTGAAATTGTATCGAAAGAGACGCTTGGAAGTAAGCTCAACGTACTACACGCTGGAGGAGTTATCCTGACAAAAGAAAGCATGTCCACAGGCTCTAACAAGCCAGCATGATTCCACCTCATTGCTTTCATCAAGACCATTACATAACTGCATAATATAGTCATGTCTGAATAGACCACACAGTGCTAAATGCCAAGCACTTTACACATGCAAAGAGAACTTGAAAGTCCCTGTAAAGCCATTAGCTAAATCCTGGGAAAGAAACAGAGACAATAAAAGAGTAGATATATCTCCGCCATAAAAGCCAGTGAGTGGCAAAATCAGGAGCAAAGCTTTTGACTTCTGATTTTCAGCTCAAGGTTTAATTCAGCAACTGCAAAACCTTTTAGAATGCTTTCGCAGTCTAACTAACAAGAGTCAAGAACATAGGTGACGTTTGCAGAAATGACCCACAATCAGAATCCCGGTTCAACAGCCCAAATGCTCAAGAGTCAAATCAAAATCAAGGTGACAAGGGATCATACCTATAAAACAGGATATGGCTGCTATTTGTTTACCAACAGCGAAAACTTTTCTAGGATAAACTTCTCACTTAAGTATCCTTTTTGTGAAAGAGGAGCATTAAAAGAAAAAGGCCATCTTCATCAAAACTACTTGTTCTAGAATTGTAGCCAGTGCATCATTACTCAGAAATAAGTGAAATGGTAGAAAATATTTTAATACTATTTTACCATATCTCTGTGTATTTCAGTTCCTTGAAGGCAGCCAAACAAACTTCAACACACAGATTTTTCTCTTTGGGAGTCAAGCTTTGTGTTTTTCCATCAAAAACATTTCTGATTTTGTTCGTGGAGTATTTTTTTCTCCTGCCTCTAGTACATACTATTTTTTTGTGTGTGACATAGTAGAAGCCCTAATCACACACACGCTTCAGAACAGGAATAATCCCACACATTTGTTCTTCTGCCAGATTCTCCTATAGTTTTGATCCTAATATAGCCCTGTGAACATGCTTTCACTCACTCTGAAGAAATCACACAGTCACATTCAGTTCAGCTCACACCTGTAAGTGGAGTCAGACGTCATCGGTCAGAGGAAGAAGAAAAGCAGCTAAGCTTACATTTATCTACCTATATACAGCATTCAAATCTCCTAAACCACTCAGCTTCAGAGGATAGATATGATTCCTTCCCACTTAGCAGCCCAAAGATTTGTCTTTATGTTAATAGACAATCATGTCATGCAAAGGTACCTCTAGTGAGATGTGCTGTACAAGACCACCTCCTAGGACTGGAAGACTTGGTGGAACTGCACTACAGCATGCTGTACACAGCATTCCTCAGTGCAGCATTTAACAGGCTGCCCAGGGAGGTGGTGGGGTCTCTGTCCCTGAAGGCATTCAAGAACCATGGAGATGTGGTATCAAGGGACGTGGTCAGTGGGCATGGTAGGGATGAGTTGGAGGTTGGAGTGGATGATCTGAGAAGTCTTTCTGACTTTAATGATTCAGTGCTGAGAATCTTTGCTATTGGATAATTAACAAATTTTATTTATATAAACTAATAAATTACTGAAAACTTGAGTAACAGTGAAAGATCTACTGGAAAGAAGTCTTCAAATTTCAGTGCTGTCTACCTATTCAGGACAGGATACACAAACAAAAGCAAAAAGTACCACCAACGACAAAAAACAGGAAACAGAAGGTAAGAGACCTTTAATTATTTAACAGCAAGCATTTACTTGGCCCTGAAACTATAAAGAGGAACTGCTAATTACTTATTAATAATTAATAATTTTAATTATTAATAATTGACAAGAAAAGAGTAAAATACGTTTAGAAGAAAGCCAGGCAACTTCAAAAAAAAAAAAACACCAAAAAAACACCACAGAGTGCTCTTTCAGTACTTTTTAAATTGACATTTATGGCTGGGTTGTCAAAGGTAAACACAGATAAAAATAAGAACCACAATATTTACATTACAGTTTAGGAAATAAGTCATTATCTTGTATTATAGCTTTAGATACACACACTGTTGGATGAAAGCCGCAAGGGACTTAATAGAGTCAATGTTTGTCCAAAAAGCCACTTAGTAAATTGCATTTGTTTTGAACAAAGCAAACAGCTGGCATTTTGGAAACAGCATTGTGTTCACAGAGTACAGGATTTTTAATTTTTTATTCCTGTGTAAGAAGCATCCAGCCTCAATGAAAGTATATGTGTAGCAAGACAAGCCCCCCCCCCCAGAAAACTTGTTAAGGATCAGTTTCATTTCAATCTGGGATTCTAACAATTTATTGCTGCTGCGTGAAAAACTGGAGAAAAAAAGAACAACAACAACAAAAAACAAACAACAACCCAAAGCAAAAAAAACAAACAAACAAATAAAAAGCTTTCCAAACAGATCTAGGAAATATTATGGTGACCACATATTTTTGTTTTGACAAAGCAATGCCTGATTTTCCTTTTTACGTCTGAAAGTATAGATGCAGAAACATCTACAATGAGTGAAAAAAAATAATGCTATAATCCTGAGGAGCAGAGGGGATCCAAGAGGCTCCTTTCAAAATGGCCAGAAGATATGCTCTGAATTTTGCAAAACAAACCCATTCCCATTTCTCCCCTAGGAAGTATTTTGTTTGAACTGACATCATTCTTAACCTGGCTTTCACCTGTTCATTCCCTAGCCACCTTCTCCCACACTCTGAACCTGAACATTGGGATTGATGGGATATTCTCAATTAACAATGCAATGCCTGTAAAATAGAACTATTAAACGTATCACTTGCATAAAGAAACTGGCTAAGTTGGAAATACTGACTAAGACTCAAGTTTAAGTGTGTGTGTGGGGGAAATTATATATATATATATATATAAGTCCATGTGCATGTCTGGAACCATTATAGAGCAGATAGGCAGATTTTTACCCTTCCAGCTTACCTACTAGCAAGGTATGCCTCAGGCTATCGGCAGGTTTCACGTATTTTCCATAAGAAAAAACGGTTGAAGTTTTCGTCCTATAGGCACATATAGTGTTCCACATGTGCAGATCTGCAGATGCACTAATAGGTTGCTGCACAAGGACTCATTTTGTAATCCCCACCCAGATACGCAACATGACATTTAGCCTCACAATTCAGCCAGTGACCTTTCCTTATTGAAGTCAAGAACTCCCCAAGCCAAGAAGGCAGCTGTTTCTTTCCTTATTCATTTCCCAAAAGCAAGGAGCCGCTTTCAGGATCAAGACAAGGAAGAAAAAGAAGTGTTATTATGGGGTTGTTTGTACCTGAGCTCTGTTTTACTGCACTGCATTTAGCAGTGCAGATGAAAATGGGACAGGATTGCTATTAGAGGACAATCTGCACATGCAGAGATACTCATTGTTCTGGAGCTGCAGTTTCCAACTCTTCCACTCTCCTGTAGCCCCCCTTTAGACACTGAAAGGCTGCTCTCTGGTCTCCCCAGAGCCTTCTCCAGGTTGAACAGTGCCAGCTCTCAAATGCTGTCCTCATAGGGTAGGTATTCTGTCCCTTACATCTCTGGATGCACTCCAACATCTCTCTCCTCTACGGAGGACTCCACATTTGGATGCAGTACTCCAGGTGGGGCTACACCAGCACAGAGTAGACGTGCAGGATTTACCTCTTTCACCCTTGAACTGTTTTTAGAAATGTTAATGCAGTCAGATCAAATTGCAGCTTGTAAATTCACCTCTAACCCAACGTTGTCAGAGTTTGTCAGCACTTGCAACCCTTTAGACTACCTCATTGCTCTTGTTTGCTGCCTGTTCACCACAGAAACCTAAAACCTGGTAAATCATCCTAAACACAACTAGGCCTCCAGTACTCATCTATACAAAGAAATGTTTTTCCATGGGAGAAAAAAAGATTCAGTTTGGAAACACAGAAGAAAGGTAAATTCATCTTGGTGCAAAAACCTTGACNGCAGAGATACTCATTGTTCTGGAGCTGCAGTTTCCAACTCTTCCACTCTCCTGTAGCCCCCCTTTAGACACTGAAAGGCTGCTCTCTGGTCTCCCCAGAGCCTTCTCCAGGTTGAACAGTGCCAGCTCTCAAATGCTGTCCTCATAGGGTAGGTATTCTGTCCCTTACATCTCTGGATGCACTCCAACATCTCTCTCCTCTACGGAGGACTCCACATTTGGATGCAGTACTCCAGGTGGGGCTACACCAGCACAGAGTAGACGTGCAGGATTTACCTCTTTCACCCTTGAACTGTTTTTAGAAATGTTAATGCAGTCAGATCAAATTGCAGCTTGTAAATTCACCTCTAACCCAACGTTGTCAGAGTTTGTCAGCACTTGCAACCCTTTAGACTACCTCATTGCTCTTGTTTGCTGCCTGTTCACCACAGAAACCTAAAACCTGGTAAATCATCCTAAACACAACTAGGCCTCCAGTACTCATCTATACAAAGAAATGTTTTTCCATGGGAGAAAAAAAGATTCAGTTTGGAAACACAGAAGAAAGGTAAATTCATCTTGGTGCAAAAACCTTGACAAGATTTGCTATTGGGAGCAAAACCAGTGGCTTCCTTCCCTTTCTAAGCAATTGTCTATGTGATTTCTTCCTTTTCAAAAGCAGCTGTAAAGGTTTGCAGAACCTGTCAACCCCCTTGGAAATCCTCAGCAGAATTCTCTTTTGCTAGAGACACCAATCTGAGAGCAGGTACACTGGTGAGGCTGAGCCACTGCTACTGTGCTGACCAAATCTCACTCTCCCCACCACTTGGTCCTATATATCTTACTGCAGCTCTATCTTGTACTTAGCCTGTGCTCCTCACAGCACCTGGCACCAGTCATTCAGACTAAGCCAACTCCTTGGAGTAGAGTTGCACAGAATAGCCTTCACGATAAGACTCAGCTTTTCAAGTTGAAATGCTACTGCCTAATTGTTTGCTTGTATTTCATTTCTTCTTCTCAGGGTTAATTTTGAGGAATTCAAGGAGATCTGGAGGATTTAAGGAAGGATGGGCTGTCAGCATGAAAGAGCAAATTCCCCTCCTTCTACATTATCCCCTTTCAAGGGAAAACACTGGGAAGAGCGGGGAGCGCGCT